>JACATO010001720.1:0-94892 GCA_018389105.1 Nautilus pompilius | reverse complement strand
TTGTTGTTAACCTTTAGATGATATAATGCAACAATAAGAAAAATTTTAGAAAGGAAAGACATGAAGATGGTTATAACCCTAACCCTGACTGACAACTATTCTTTTACGAGTTTAAAAAATTGTACAATAATAATAATGATTTTTTTTTTCAAAAAAAAGAAGTCTAAATAAACAACGGTCAGCTGGAAATTCTTGCCACGAATTAAATAAATCCAACGGGTTCAGGTTCTAACCCTTATTAGAATTACGCCAGTTACCCGCCTGGTAGGTCCCCATTCCACACCAAAAAATAGAGGCAACCTGATTTTAACGGTCTAATGTTGTTCAACCTTTTCTTAGAGTTGGGCTGTTTAATAATCTTGGCTTGGACTTAATTATTTGACATTGAAAAGGGTTTCGTTGTTGTTGTTGTTGATTCATTGACCGAGTCAAACGATTTACAGGTAACTTTGCTTTTCACGCTCCCTCCAATCTCCTCATCAGGTGTCACATTTAGAAAGAAACTTCTTTTTGTTTTTAAAATTCAAGTTTAAATTTCGTTTTCCGTTATAATTTACTTCCACAATCCGTAATTTGCTTTGCTTTGTATTTTCACAACTTCCATTTTAAAATAAATAGGAGAGAAATCCCAATTAGATAAAACCTACCACAGAATTTACTTTATCGGTTTATTCTGCAATAAAATGAAATATCTGCCAAAGCATCGTACAGGTAAATTTAGCAACAACTGTCTTAAAGAGAGTTGGGAGATGGAGTTTACGTCACATTTGACGTTATGGAGGTTAGGCAAAGGATGGCGGTATTGATTCGGAATCGATTAAAGCTGAACATAAAGACAACTGACAATTGCCCATTGCTCTATATTTGTCTTGCTTTTTCTCACACAAATATTGACAGCAGTGACTTAATTGGTTAATGTGTATTACTGGTTTTTGCTCGTATTTATACCTGCGTAAATACTAACGTTTTCTTTTTTTTTTTAGATTTGTAAATTAATTAACCGTTTGTTAATCTAATTTTACTTTTAAAAATTGGTTTCCGAAAAAAGAGTAAAGTCAGTATTTTGTCAAAGGTTGCCTTAGAAAATGGGAGTTAGTTAGTACGCTTACATTAAATCGAGCGAGCTCGAGTTGTCTGTCCGTGTGTGTGTGTGTGGTGTTGTGTGTGTGGGGGGGGGGGAAGCCATTGGATCTCTGCCATAATAAGAGAAACCCAACAAAACAGGGTTTTTCCCATGAGTCACGTGTTCCGTGTTTTTCAACTTTACAAAATGGGGTCTCGAGGGACTCCTCACGGACTCCATGGAAATACACCATACGCCGATTTGACGCCGAGCTGTCTGTTTAAATTTTATAATCGAAAACGGATCCTGACGTTAATCGACGTTGAAACTCTGGACAATCTGTAATAATCAAGGTCGTTAATATTTGTATATTTAAATAATCCAGAAATTTTAGTAGCCGAACTCTGAAAGTCCACAATTGAGAGTATTTTAAAATCATCGTTTTGAAAAAAAGTCTAAAATGTAGTGTACTTCAATATTTCTACAAACTCTGAATGTATGAAGCCTGAAAATATCATGGGGGACTTGTGCTGATCCGTTTCCAATGATATATTCAAATATTTGTGACATGGGAAACATGTTTGCATATTTTTTTCATGTACTTTTGAGTAATTATTGTTTTTTATGAATATATACAGCACCCAAATTGTTTATTTCTATCAAAACTAACTGTTTTAACTACTGTAGTTGACTTTGCTTTATGTAGATTTAGGTGCTGTTAGAAAGATTGCTACATCAGCGATACGGTGCAAAGATGGATTTCTCGACTTAAACTTTGTAAAACGGCTTAGATGGGCAATTACAACAAAATTGAAAGTTTTTAAAAAGCTTATAACTGTTTCATCTGAAGGATAACCAGATTTGATTACTTTATACCTAACAACATTCATGTAATAATTTACGTATATCAGTAACCTTAGAAAAAAAATAGTCTGCAACTACAAACTTTGCTATTATCTTTAGGTTGAGCGATGTCTTAGCTTTTCTTGCAAGACATCGAAAATGACCTTACGCGCGTCATAATTGTGCATAATAGTTTATATCGTTTAGTTGTGCGTCATGGTTGTGGAAACCGCTATGCTTTATATCGCTCTCCTGGATTCTGTTGTTAATTAATACCTGTTCTATTCGCACTTAAAAGTAAAAAAAAAAAAAAAATAGATTAAGGTTTTCGAAATATCAGAGTGTGCATATTTAATTACCTTATTAGTATCTGATAATCTGTGATTACTAGTTTTAAAATAATCATAAAGAGTAGTAGTGTATGTTAAAGCTGTGTGGATTTCACTGTCTTTTTGGATCACGTGTGTTTTGCGTGAAACATTACATTTTTTAAGGAAATTTTACGTTTGCATTGACTTCTGCGGACCCCACACGTAACAACCGCACTAGCCCCAGTCATCATCCGCCAGTATAAACTAATGGAAATCACGAAGATGCATTAATGATTTATTATCTCTAAAAATATCAACTCTGCGACTAAAATGACCACGTGACCGTTGTTCTTAAAAATGTTACGCCGCTTTACTTTTTTGAGTTATATTATTATTATTTTCAGGCCAGTTGCATTAAACAAGACTTTAAAGGTAAATAACGAGGCGGTTATGTCGGAACGTTTTAAAATGCGTGCATTGTGAAGAGTAAATCTAAAAAAAAAAAAACAACTCGTCAGATTAAAATGTAAAAATGTTCAAGTTCACTTTAATTTAGTTGAGAGCAGGGAATTCGTAGGATAAGCAAAACGCTGTAGAGATATTTCTGTTAGTCTCCCTGCAAGATTCAGTTGTGTTAATAATAGTGGAGAATGGGTAGAAGTATCGGAGTAAAATCAACTAATAACTAGTACGACAGTTCACTGATAATATTCGCAAGTTCAGCTGTTGAGGGGGAATAACTGCTAAAAAAATTTAAACATGGATTTTTTAAACGCGTAAAGGGGTTAAGTTTAGTTGTGATGAAGAAATCGAAAGTAGTAAAGACTTGATGACTGCAGCTGCTTGATTTCACTAGATGTATGAAAAAACTCAAAGGCCATTTTTATGCTACATTTACATGGGATTTACTATGCTTCAGATTTAACGTCACGTCAATGCCGTGCACTTTTGGTTCTCTACGTCATCCATTCAAGATGAAGTCCTGATGCATATTTCTTGTTTAACAGATACACATTCAAAACTGAAATTATTTATTCCAAAAAATTTTAATGCAACTAGTTTGCTCATCTGGCACAATTACCATATTGTATCAACATGTATTTGTTGTTTGAAAAACTTCCAGTGACGTGTGTATTTCTCGCACATTTTCAAAATGAATGAGCGTGATATAAAAGCAGAAATTTGAAAAACGCTAGCAAAGTCAGCTTTCTGAGCATCTTCATCCGCTGGAAATGCTTTTGTTTTACGCATTAAAGGTTAATTAAACATGCCCGCGATTTCGCGAAATTTACCAGAATTTACTGACGAAGATGGTTTACACTATATTTACTGATATTTAATGATAAACGTGGGCAACCTGGTGTTTGTAATCACGTGCTGCTATTGATAAATATAGACTCGACCTGTCTCTTTAAAAATGCGTGCGTGACGGAAAACGATCTGGCTAGATATTTCTTCACAAAAGAATTGTAGATGCTAACAGCGTGAAAAAATAATATAATACAAAAGTTATCCCCTTCAACAACAACAACAAAAAAAAAAATAGCAAGGCTAAAATCAACTTTTTTCAGATTTTTTCCATTAAAAAAAACCTATTAATGCATTTACATATTGCGGTCTGTTTGACTGCATTGATCTCACATTGCACATCAGTTTATTCTATATTAATAGTTGCATTGATACTCTACCACATCCATAGAATTCAGCAGAAAGCAAATGCAGCCTGAAGATGTAAGAAAGAACACAAGTTTCTAAAACGTCGTTTGATGTAATTTTGAAAAAATCTGTATTATTAGGTATTCTCACAGTTGCCAGCATACAATTACTATATTGCAAGTGTGTAAATTTTGAATTGCATGAGATGGAAAATAGGAATTTGTACAATGTAAAGACTGAGGATATCTAATTTTGATACTCCTCAAATAGCAGTCAATAATACAAAACGAAAGCTTCAAATCTGCAGTTTTAGATTTCTAAAGACGGAACTTTCTTTGAAATTAAAATATGTTAATACACTTTTTGCTTTGTGATAGGTCCGGGGTTCCTGAGTCCTTATTCATCGCTTAGTCTCTACTGCAAAGACCTATGTAGTAGAACCATGTTGCGATATTTCAGTATTAAAAATCATCTCAGAAAGCCTTTTACCTCACTAATGGCATATTAGAACACATTTCTGAGTGGCATATTATAAGACCCTTGTTGCATAGACTAGTATATTTTACTAACTGGCTGTATTAGATCATTCTAAGAATTTGTCTGTTTCAGATGTCTTTCAGTAGATTGTACAGTTCATAATTAACAAATATAATTTCTCATCTGGAAATAGATGTGGTGAGAACTATTCTTGAGCAAGCCGTCTGTTCTGAAACGTTCATAAATCATCGACTCTCTCACAAATCTTAAAATCAGCTGTAGTTTTATTTAGTATGTAATCTTTAATGAGAATATTATACTTTATACGTAAATCTATGTGTTAATACCACCATATGTGTTTGTTTGTTTTTTAAAGAACATGTGCGTAATATAAATAGTTTCTTTTGGAACTTTTGTCACACAAGTTTACTTTTCATCAAAATATACTTTATAAAGTATTTTATTTATGGGTTCATGATCATAGGACATTCACCAAAAACGGTTTTATTATTCTTTAGGTACTTGTAATCGTGACCAAGACTTGTTTATCGTTTTTGTTGTTTTTTTTTAAGAAAAGAAAATAGTCACGCACCTCGTCATAAGTTAGGCGCCACCCCGTGACCATGAACTCGAACTCTCGCACAAGTCTCGTGCGTTCGGCGCGTCTCGACTTCCGATGCACGTGACTTCAGAATGAAACGAAGTTCACTATTAACCGCCTACCCGCGTGACGAGGCCGCATAAATTCGGGATTTTTTTTTGTTTTTGTTGTTGTCGCTCGTCCAAGATTACCGGCGAGCACAAGTATGGCGCGGAGGCCCTAGACAAAACCTAGGATATGACGGATGGCTGGGATGAAAAAATGCTGGGCTTTTCTGTGGAGCAGTAGCAGAAAACTTGGCGTGCGGTGCCCTGTTATCCGTTGTCTTGATGCTGAACACTGTTGTTAACACAGAACGTTTCCGTAAACGACTTCTAAAAAAAGACGTGGCTGTTATTCGTGAAATCTACCATGACCCCTTTGCCATTTCCATTAACCGGAAATCCCCTGGAGAGGCAACAGCATAGCATCCAGCAGAACTGTGCGCAAGGCGCTTAATGGCTCAGCACGCTCCTTACCCTGTAAAAGGGATATTGGCCAAATGAGTTTTCTTCTTTTTCTTTTCGATAGCCAAATAAACGTTTGACGAAATAGGGGGGTATCGAGCTTTTGATGCTAGTAATAGCGGATCCATCGTGGTATGGGAATGTTTGTTTTGTCAGTAAGACCCTTCTTGGAACTGTGCCCAGAACCATAAATATGAAGAGGTGCCCTGCAATGCAAACATCCTTGCTCTTGTTGCTGTTCCTCGGCTTGAAAATTATTCAGTCACTGTTAGACTAATGTTCAAGGACGATAGCGCCTCATTTGATCGTAGAGTGCAGTGACGTAGTGATTCCACCGTTGAGCTCCTTGTATGGCATACTGTCAGCCTGGCTATGAACTTAACAGAGCATCTTTAGTTCAGATAGGCTGTTTCGTAAAGGTAGATCCTTCTGTACGGAATGCTGGCCTCATACTGTGAACTGGCCCAGGTTCTTGCACGAAGTGTGGCAAAAACGTTACAGATAACTTTGATTCAGCGTCTTGTAACTCCAGCACGATGGAGAGATGTGAGAGGAAATCATCTGGCCAATGGACGGTTACACTCATTATTTACATTAAACATCACGGTCTAGCTTCCAAGACATTAACGAACGTTTCCGTTTTCGCTATAAAATATGGCGATACAACTGGCAACGTCCGCTTTACAGCAGTACCTTTTAATAGCCACGCCATATTACAAAGGGGTTCGTTGTTGTATAATGCCTCAAAATATACAGGACTTTTTACAGGAAATTTGTTGATGGGAAATTCGGCGGCGCTTTTTATCTGTATAATTTATTCGACTTGTTGTCTGTTTGCCTTTTTAATGGCATCGTTTTTTAATTTCTATTACTCTTTGATGTGACACGCTAACTTTTCCCTGGGTTCTGTCTGGACGTGTCAGCTCGACAGGGAATCGGAAGAGATCCAATTAGCGTGAAACTCGTTTTAGTGGTCCGAAAAGAAATTCGGGTACAACCCAAGAGTAATAGATCGAGGGCCGCTTGGGTAACGATCATCGGTTTGAAGAGCAAATGTCGTCAGACGTTTATCTTCGAGTCGATCCCCCGAGATTTCGAGCAAGTCTCGTTCTCCGCGGGGCCGGGAGTCGGCGAGAACGAGAGCGGCGACGGAGAGGATCAGTAGGCCTGTGTGTGTATCTAAGTCTTTGGTTAAAAATAACAAAGAAATTTCGGATTTTATTTTTTTAAATATATCGCCGGTGGGTGTGTTTCTAGTCGGATACGGTCCTGCGCTAGCGCTGTACTGGTTTTCGTGTCCGAACGGCCGGAAATTTCTCAGCGACGGAAACGCGGAGATGAACGTATTCGATCATCTACAAATCTTGTCCATTTTGCTTGGTGCTCCAACAGGATTTCTGAACGTACCTGACGATCGTGTCGGGCTCTGTACCTCATCAGATGTTGATGAACATAAGAATCGGATAGATAAATAACTCCTAAACTTGGTCACGACAAAGCTTTAAAATAAAAAAAAGACTTCGGTGGTGGCTCTACGCAAACGTTACTGTACTGTGAGGAATCAACGCAATTAGATACGCCATCCCTGTAGACGTTTTAACTCTTCGCGGGGTATGGCGCCCGTGCAACTCCCAGAAGAAAGATAACTGGGAAAATTCGTTGCCAGTATTAAAGCAGAAGAGAAAGATCAACTTCTCAAATTGTTGGTCTTTAAATACGACGAGTTCCGGGGGACGTACGGCTGCAGCGAAGTTTGGCAGCTGAGGGGAAAAGTCTTGGAAAAACTGTAAATGCGGGGCGATTCCAAATGTTCATAATTAAAGCTGAGAAATTCCCTCGGAGCACGTCCGCGTCGAAGAGTGCGCATGCGCTTGACGGGTGTAACGGCGCATGGCGAACTGTTTTCAACGAGTATTTCCGCTAGACCCGCCGATAATGGCCGTTAGCCGCGTGATGCAACAGCCCACAACAGGACTCGCATAAATCATCGCTGCCACACACAATATTAACTCGCATTATTTCTCGGTCTAACCACTGCGTCGACCGGATTTTGAATCGATGGAAATTTTCCTCAGATAATACCATTGAGATGCCCCGACCAAATGCTTTCAGCATTAAGATCTTCCTGTGATCGGAAGCAACGAGGTGTTTGTCGGTTTACTGTGATGTCTTCGGTCATTAAGTGGTCGGGTTGAACTTCCATCGGTGCAAAGCGACTTTTTTTAGGGGTGTTTCGCTCAACAGTCTGCGATGATCCCGTGCGGACAATTGATTCTGTCGCACTCGAAGAATCTAATGACTTTCTATGGTTTTTCGTTTACCGACTTATCTGACCCTTCCCGACACAAATCTGCTTTAGCCGTTAATTATAATGCTATTAACTCCACACACCAAAAAAAAAAGAAAAACAATAACAAAATTATATCCGGTTTAACGAAGCCGGTCAAATATCTTCTTACGTTTATGCAGAGTTCTGTCTTGATTTCATTTTCGCCAGCGTATACTATTTCAATCTCTCTGGGCGGTGAGATAATGCGTTGGGTTGAAGTTAGCGAGTTATCTCCCTTCTGACACGATGTCTACAGTGAATAACGTAGCCATTTAAGAAATCCTAGCCGCCGTAACGATCTTTACAGTTCTCAGACCTTCGTACTCTTTTGGTCTAGATTCTTTGGCAACGATATAAACCTATTATTTACACTCGGATTTTTCACGAACCGACCAATCCCTTACCACCCGCGGGGCTCAGCCTCCGCCAGACGGGGCGGAGTTTCGGAGTTTTACTGTCGCGCCCTCTACCGCTGCTTCTTTAACCGCGTGACTGACAAACCTCGGACGCCTGATTTATCCCACCCGTGTTTGCGCAACCATCCATGAATAACGGCTTCCGACAACATTTGTCTGTGCTGCCAGCAAATCCGACGGCCGCGGGCGGTGTTCATCTTTACGTCCTCAGATCTCAATCGGCTCACGGTCGTGCGGTTGGACCGCGGACTTATTGCTTTGTTGTTGTTGTTGTTTTTTTTACCGTGACGTTCAGATCTGCGCTGTATCAATACATCCGCGGCGTCTGCCTTTTTTTTTACCTAATCACCGATTTTCTTGTCGTTATTCTTCTTTCATGTTCCCTCGGGCTACAATTCGGAAACATTTACACCCGAGCCGGTTCTCGACAATCCGGTGAGAGAACTCTGCGCGCACGTCTTCGCCAACGACACCGGTCGAAGCCGAGTTTTCGCTTACCGTCCACACCGTCCTGTTTCCTCTCGCCCGTGGGTACAACCCCGCCACCTGGCGAGAACGCGCCACGACAGGGGACCAAACCCACTTCCTCACCCGCCAAGGCGCTTCCTATTCTCCCAGATGACTTATTTTATTCGTTGCAAGAACAACAAAAGGATAGTTTTGTATCCTTTTTTGCCTCTCCATCAGATAATTTAATCTAAAATTTTGTTTCATTTATTCTCCAGTAATTTGGATTTTAAGTAATAAATAATAGTAAAATAAATCGGAGCGGCAGAAATGAAATTACATCGGATCTCTCCTCATGAGTTATACAACAGGTGCAATGACCAGACTTCATCAGAGTTTAAGTCTTCTTTACCTGTCCTTTACGCACGGCATAAAGAACTAGAAGATCTGCCGTGGAGAAACGTTTTATTCGTATATATATATGTGTGTGTGTATGTGTTTCATAGATCTTCACCTACTGTAGAAGGAACTGGAAGAGTTAGTGGCTTATACATGCTAGAGACGTTCAAATGGAACTCGGGCGGATGCCATTACGCCTGATTCTATATCATTTGGGTTTTATATGAATATCGCCAGTATGTTGCAGCGTCAAATGTCGATAATTGCTCGTGAAACTTTAAAAGATAAAAAGACGGCAGCTTACGAGGTTCTTCGTCAAATCTAATCCTCGGAATATCATGTTTTAATACAGAAAAGATTTACTGGCGGACAAGAAAACGTGGGCCCGATAATGCTGATCCGTTTGAAGTAGAGATTAACACTGGCGATGAAGTATTTTTAATGGATTAGCGAAGTTAAGTAAAGTTCGTCTTTGCACAACATTTACTGACAAAGATAACAAACATTACATGACACTGCGATAAAGATGGATTATATATGAATTTAATGTTACATTTATGCACTCAATACTTGGTCTAGGCTCCTTTTGCACGAATCACTGCATCAATGCGGCGTGGCATGGAGGTGATCAGCCTGTGGCACTGCTGAGGTGTTATGGAAGCCCAGGTTGCTTTGATAGCGGCCTTCAACTCGTCTCTATTGTTGGGTCTGGTGTCTCTCATCTTCCTCTTGACAATATGGGGTTCAGGTCAGGCGAGTTGGCTGGCCAATCAAGCACAGCAATACCATGGTCAGCAAACCAGTTACTAGTAGTTTTGGCACTGAGGGCAGGTGCCAAGTCCTGCTGGAAAAGGAAATCAGCATCTCCATAAAGCTTGTCAGCAGATGGAAGCATGAAGTGCTCTGAAATCTCCTGGTGGACGGCTGCGTTGACTTTGGACTTGATAAAACACAGCGGACCAACACCAGCAGATGACATGGCACCCCAAATCATCACTGACTTTGGGAACTTCAGACTGGACTTCAAGCAACTTGGATTCTGTGCCTCTCCACTCTTCCTCCAGACAGTGGGACCTTGATTTCCAAATGAAATGTAAAATTTACTTTCATCTGAAAAGAGGACTTTGGACACTGAGCAACGGTCCAGTTCTTTTTCTCCTTAGCCCAGGTAAGACGCTTCTGACGTTGTCTCTGGTTCAGGATTGGCTTGACACTAGTAACCCATTTTCTGGACACGTCTGTGCGTGGTGGCTCTTGATGTACTGACTCCAGCCTCAGTCCACTCTTTGTGAAGCTCCCCCAAGTTCTTGAATCGGCTTTGCTTGACAATCCTCTCAAGGCTGCGGTCATCCCTCTTGCTTGTGCACCTTTTCCTACCAGACTTTTCCCTCCAGTCAACTTTCCATGAATATGCTTTATACAGCACCCTACAAACAGCCAGCCCTTTCAGCAATGATCTTCAGTGGCTTCTGGACAACTGTCAAGTCAGCAGTCTTCCCCATGGTTGTGATTGTGTACTGAACCAGACTGAGAGATTCATGGTATTTATACTGCATAAATAGTGATTTACTCAAACTCGAAAAGGAATATTCTAATATTTGAGATACGTTTTTGTCTATTTTTTTAGCTGTAGGCCGTAATTATCAGAATTAAAATTAAAAAAATACTTGAAACATTTTAGTTTACATGTAATGTGTCTAGAATATATACAACTTTCACTTTCTGAAATAACTGACAAAAAATAGTGAACTCTTCCGCGATATTCTAACTTTTTTAGATGCACGTGTATTTATATTACACGAACCGAAAGAAACCTCGCATTTACGAAGTCAATAAGAATGTGTAAAGCTCATCTGTACACGTCCTTTATGGGTGTTTACTCTTAAGGATGCCCATTACATGATATTGCAATATATAAAGTGTCTTTTTGCCTGGTGTTTCGCATCTATCCATTCCTAATTGTTTTTCATTGAAGCATTGGCTTCTTCTATCTTGTTATATTTACATCTTCATCCTAACAGCAAAGAAGAGTTTGGTAACATTTTAATGAGTAGATAACCTGACGCTCAACACGTACTTCGATTCCTTTTTTTAATACTTAGTACGAACTTTTAATTCTAACAGAGAGGATGGCAGTAAATCATATTTTACAGCTGTCGGTTATTTTAGCTTTTGGTGGGATTGATTATCTTCTCCAGGCAGAAGAAACCTGCACATAGCAGATAGCGTACTATTTTTAGTTTAGAATCCAATAGTGCACGACTATATCAATTTTGCCTCCAGTGCATGCTTATGAAATGATATATATATATATATCAGTATTTTTTTTTTTTTAATCATCCAATATTTTTACTGTCTTGCTAAAATTGAGTTTTGCTTTATCTATGAACTACAAACAGTTTATAATAAGGAGAGATGTAGGAATTGCCATCGTTAGCAATCTTTGATCAGTTCCACTAATTTTATTCCAAGCGAATACAGAATAAAAAAAACAGCTTTCAGCTCTCCTATTATGTTCAGATTTCGGCTACAACCATTGTTTTGGACTGTAATGAGAGAAACTAGACACGCCAGAGTTCGCTTTTTTCTTTCCTCGTCACGCGTTAGGTCTCTAAGATTAAAAAAGTCACAAAATACCGTATGATTTTTAAAATGTCTTTTAGCAACTTTTAAGCTTGACGAAATCATTGTCAGATAAAATAGATCCGAAATATAATAGGAAGGTTAGATGCTTCGTCGTGGATCAATCTCCTTGACGGCGTAATATGCTTCTGCGCGAGCGTTTACTTCCGTTGACGTTTATGGTGTTAGAGTTACAAACAATCGATTTCAGGAAGTACCTGATGACTTCGATTGTGGCTCCATCTACACGTGACCACATGATGTCGATTGTGGCCTCATCTACACGTTCAATTAGATTCTACTGATGCCGTATCTAAAATCTAGCCCCGGCTTTGCGTGTAGTGGTCCATATTAAACAGATACGCTGTAGGTTTCAATTAAATAGAAGCAATTTTCGTTCCATCTTAGGAAGAACTGTCGAGCCGGATGCGCAAACGAGTCGTGCTATTTTCACACTATCTAATGTTTAGTATTCGCAAAGGGAAAAAGAAAAAAGTATTCAGTAGGTCTGAAGCGAAGTCCAAACAACTGTTGCAGTGCGCTTTGAGAACTGCCATTATTCAGGAGCACCTGCATAAAATGTTACCGAAAATTGGTGGCGTTTGATCTCTTTTTCCCTTTTAAAGGACAAAAATCAAGAGATAGAAAGAAAAAAAACGTGCATTCTTGACTGATTTAACCTCACATTCGGTGCTTGTGCACTATATCACGCAGTAGTTGGTCAATCTTTTGTCTGGTACAGATTAATTAGTATTGACCCATCGACCAGTGCGACAAGGAACGCATCATATTAGAAGCTGGGCTTTCATGTGAGTTCATTCCGTTTGCATTATTTAAATGATTCAGGTACAAAGAATTTTTAGTGTGGTGCCTGCACAAACAAAACTTTGTTTCTGAAATAAAGGAGAAGGTATTACGTAGCGTTATATCCGTGGACAAAATTATGGCATTCCATATGTTTTTAAACAAAAGTATTTAAGTGTAAAATTGCGCTTTAAAATAATAAATCCATTGTTTTGCCATCGACAGCATTTCTGTACTAAACTTCTTGTGAAGGTGCATCTTTAAATGGATAAAGTACTATGCTTAATAAACGCGCAGATTTCAATATTTTCTTCACTGATGAATATTATTTTAAAAAAGAAATGGATAAATGTTAAATCAGATGCAAAACAAAGACTTCAACGTTACAGAGCCGTGGTAAAATTACGCTTTGTGAAGAACAAACAGAGTTGGCCATTGTCTTCACCGTCACTAAAAATTAAATGAGGTTAAAATATTATTATTAAAGCTAAAAAATACCTTTTATTACAGAACTTTTCATCTACGTTCGTATTTCTGATTGTGTAAATTGGAAACCAATAAGTAAATACAGTGGATAAAATGAATATAATACTCCGCATGTCACTTGTCATCTTAAGTTTAGAAGAAACCGCAAAGATGTTGTTTTTTTTTTACCTGTTCAGCTTTAATAAACCACAAAACAAAACAAAAAAGGCATTCCAGGTATACGCGACGTAAAGTTGTTTTTTCGGTACTTTCCGGCTGTTATTAAGGATGACGTAAAGCTGATAAATTAGTCTATTCCCATCAATTCTTAGTCATTAGACTTATTTATTCCGGGGTGGGATCGGCGACAGCGCGGTACAGGTAGATGATGGCTGGGCACCTGATGGTCATATGAGCCGACCACGGAGCTAGCGAAACCAGCTTGTCAGCAGAGAATGAATTGATTTGGACAACTTCCACCACCTGCAACATCAGTAACATCTCGACCGTATCTCCTGTCTTTGTCTAGTTTAGGATTCACTTTATATAGTCTCGCTGATTTTATTTTTCAAATATTAAGCCATTGCCGAGTTGATGTGACCCATTGCATGTATCTCTATTTCCGGTAAACGTGGGCAAGGGCATAAAATATTCAAGAAAAGAACGCTACAGACTTTAATGAACGCCTTTAACTGTCCTGTTGGCACCGGATGAGGGTATATCACCAGACAATCGAACAATGATCAGTACGAAAGTGGTCGATACTCATCGGCTTTGGCCGAGCCTACCGTACTTTGATTAAAGCCTGGTAGCGAAGAACGAGTCAACACAGAAAAACCGCGAAACATCTTTGACTAGACACTAAACACAGCTTTCCCGGTCCAATCAGGGGTCGAGTCGCCGCCACAACAAGCAGCACGCTACGATATTAAGTGTTTAGGGAGGGGGCGGTACCAGTGAGCTTACATATACAGTTTACTCTGGTAGAATTTTTAAAAAACGCCGTAAATCAATAATAATATTTAAAAAAAAAAAAATTCTATGAATTTTACTTAATAGAAGAATCCCCTAAAACACCCCTCGCTATATGACGTCACTGAAATTATGCTGTATACTTTCCGTAGCACGTGGTTGTAGCGTTTTGCGCAGAAGGGCTAAGAGGAACACCCTGACTCTCTCCTAAGTGGGAAGACAAGAAAGGTAGAGAGAAAGAGATCAGCGCATTAAAGCGCACGGCCATCTCTAACAAGCTTTTGCTGTGCCTTGTGTTTATTCTTATTGTCTAATGCGGGTTAAAATGGTATTCATTATTGAAAATGTCTTCTATAAAAAAGTAAATGGAGGAGTGGGATTTTATACCAAAAACGAATTAGATATTATGAAGGATTTGGTTAATTCGCCAGTCTTCTGCTGTAAATAGATGTACGCTCTCCGATTCCGTAGCCCACCAAAACCTACAGAAGCTGGTTGTTTGCAAAGGAAAACGATCTCAACAGCTTTAGTGTTCGAGTAATCAGACAAGTGGTTGCATCAGTCATTGCGTTGTCTCTGGTAATGGCCACGTTTGCTATATAGCTGTCATCAAAAGCACAACTCTGGA
This sequence comes from Nautilus pompilius, assembly GCA_018389105.1. Lineage (NCBI taxonomy): Eukaryota > Metazoa > Mollusca > Cephalopoda > Nautilida > Nautilidae > Nautilus > Nautilus pompilius. The sequence goes on along the minus strand of JACATO010001720.1, from coordinate 80,353 downwards.
CAAAATCGCACGATGACAAATCCATCCCATCGGTGTCGGACGGAAACGCGCCATGACAAAACACGAACGTGACTGCAGCGGTTCAAATCCCGGTAGAGAATGCGACAAAAGAGAGAGACAGTCACATCGAACGAAGCTAATTCCACCCTTAGCTACAGGTCGCTGTATTTTTTTTCTTCTAACTATTCACAAGAACATAGATTTAAAGAGGTACACTACTACCAAAGCTTAAATTCCACCCGAATAGCACCAGGTTCTAATGAAGCTATCACACTTGGAATCTGTCCACACAAAGTTGTATCAAAATATACTTTTTCCATGGCAATCTATTCGTGGAAGTGGAGCCGTCGGGATTATTCAAAGACGCATCTAATTTTGCGACATCCATATATCATCCAATAATTTATACAGTAAATCATTCATATGTCAAGAGCATTACAAAAGGTCATCATTAGTCAAAGACTCAGACATCGATGACGTCACCACCAAACCAGGATATTAGCGAGAAATTACTAACGCAAAAAAGGGGAACGTTTCTAAGCTATATTTTGTATTGATTTATTTTTTGTCCATACTCATTACATTCATAATTAGATTTTCTTTTAAAAAAATATATATATATATTTTTTTTTTTTTTCGTCTTAAAATGACAGGAAGAAGGTAATAATTTACCACAATCGTTCGGACACTGATTTATGGGAGACTTCGTTTGCTTTCCTTTTTAATTCTCTTTACTTTTGGAAAAGTTAGATATTTCTTTTTTTTTTAACTAATAGTTTGCGAAATATCTGTTACGTTTTTATTCTCATTTACACAATTTCCCTGTATTTAAAATTGATATCACTAAGTAAAATTTTGATTTTATCTGCTCGTGAACCTTACGGAAACCAGTTTCATTATTTCCGAGGCGAATCCTGCTGGAAGTTCCCAATTCCGCCGAACGTATTGGATTAATAGTGTAGGCAGGCAGTGAAAAGTTTTCGAAGGTTTTTATTAATTTAGACCCTGAACAGAGTGTGCATCTCCACACGTTCCATTATCGCAGGCCGCATCGGTATCAATACAGGCGACAGAGCACAGTGAAGTCTCAAGGAAACTTTCGAACACTTGGTGCTCCCATCTTCTGTATACCATCTAAGGTATCTCTGTATTACTCAACAGAGCTTGAGCCATAAGAGTTGTGAAAACACTCCCTTCCTTAGTAATAGAATGTACACTGGAAGAGAGCGTATATTGTGTGTAAAATGGTATGGTACATCACTGTAAAGTCTGTTTAAAAGTATCCTATTGTAATAATATACTGTAGCGTGTCACAGTTGAAATATTTACGAAACAATCATTTATGAATGAATTGTAATTTAGATAAAAAGTCATCCTTATGTTCTCGATCTTTCGTTAGTGACAGACTGACTGTTTCATGGAGTCGGTTGCCGACGGCAGATCGTAGCTCTACAGAACTAAATCCTTTCTTGATGCCAATGTATACAAATCTCCATGGCGAAGGGAGTTATACAATATATCTCCCTCATCTTCTGGGTGTAAATTTTTCGTTTCAGTTAATATGGAGTTGTCTGATTAGCTAAAGGTGAATAAATATGTCTTCGCCTAAAAGGGATAAAGGTTTTCACAGCTGTTTATTGCCAATTTCTTCGCCAGTTTATATATATATATATCGCTCGCAGATTCTTTTTTCCACTCGCTGTAGCAGGAAATTCTAGGTTACGTTCACCTGCAGTTATTGGCCTCGCTGGTGCAGAGGTTGAACTGTGAGCGCGCGAGAACCATAGATAATGGGATAGTTTCAATGTAGTTTTACATTTCCATAATCCTAACCCCGACCCAAATTTAACCCTAACCCTAACAAATGTTAAAGATGTAGAAATTAATCTAAAGGAAAAGTCAAATAATCTGAAGAAAACGCTCAGCTATAAGATGAACGAATACACCACAAACCCAGGCTTTATTTTTAAATATTAGGTTTTACAAAAGTTTTGTCGGTTTCTTTACCGCAGCAATGAGACTTCATATCGTCGCTGAACCGGAAGTTTATTAATCACAGTCAGTTCCATCACAATCAGTACACTTCTGCCAACGAGTTACAAACGCATTTATACCATTTTGAAAAAAATCTGGATTTCCGGAGTCGATAAACTGCTGGAAGGCAGTTTCAATGGCTGCTTGGTTGGAGAAGGATTTCATACGAAGGAAGCTGTTGAGGGGTCTGAAAAGGTGGTAGTCTGTGGGGGAACGGTCTGGTGAATAGGCTGGGTGAGGGAGAACTTCGTACCCCAACGTGTTCAGTTTCTGAAGAGTCACTTTTACAACATGAGGATGAGCATTGTCATGGATCGGGATTTGGCCTCTTCGATTCACCAATGCCGGCTGTCGTTTGGAGAGTTTCTGATGAACGATGTTTAATTCACGACAGTACCTTTCAGCTGTGATGGTTTCGCCAGGTTGCGAGAAGTTGTAGTGGATGACACCAGCTGCAGTCCACCAGACAGTGACCATGACCTTCTTTGAGTGAAGACTTGGTTTTGGAATATAGTTAGGCTCCTTGTCTTTGTCCAGCCACTGTGCTGATCGTTTGCGATTCTCGTAAAGGATCCATTTTTCATCACACGCAATGATTCGGTCAAGAAATGGGTCGTTTTGTTTCTTACGACTGGAATAGCAGATCTCCAGTCGACGATTTGTTATTGTACATTCAACTCGTGAGGCATCCACTTGTCAAGCTCTTTCACCTGCCGATTGCGGCAAGATGCTGGGAAACAGTTACAGTGCTTTCGTCAAGCTCGCACTGTTTTTCTTGGACCGACTTCAACTGAGGCTTTCAGACGGTCGTCATCCCAGCTGGAAGGACGTCCGCTACGTTCCTATCTTCGAGGCTCACATCTCCTGATTGAAACTTTGCAATATAAAAACCGACAAAACGTTTGTAACGACCTGATATGAATTAATGAATATTTACATTTATCTAAACTTTGAAAATATTCTGAAAATTATTAAGAAATTTACGTTTTTTTTAAATTCAGCAAAGATGCAACTATACAGATCTTTTGAGAAAACGTCGGATACTATTCTTTTCTTTTGTTCATTAGCTGTTTTTTATCTTTATTTACTTGTAATTTTTTTTAAAATTTAAATAATTTTTATGTTTATAAAATATAAAACATTTTAAAAAAGATTATTTTTTATAAAAAGTACATATATATAAAATATACTAGAACAGTTAGTAGTATAAGAGTTGATGGACTTTATCCTGCTTTCCTCAGCGAATGCGGGGATCCTGGGAAAGAATTCGCTGCTAAAAACCAATATTTTCAGATGCGGGAAACAGCAGGACACACGGCTGATGGCTTCCCCTTGTAAAGTTCTAAGGTTTCACATATCATTTGCGCAGAGGGATGTGTGCCTATGCAGCATTGGAAATAGTTATTCCACAAATAACGAGTAGTTTCGACTGACAGACATATGTAACACACGCACTTTTCATTATTACAGAAAATATGTACATAAACAAAATAAAGACGTTGTAAATTGCAGTAGTTCTTATCATGTGAGTCCTTAACCACGTCACGTTTCATCATTGGAGATAATTAGATTCCATAGGACAAATTACCTTTCATAAAAATCTTGTATACCGTTACTTTACTGCAAGACGATCATGTGAACAGGGGAGATGTCATACCTCAAATTCTACCGTATTCCTCAATCAGAAAACTGAGGTGCAAAGATCACTACTGAAAACCGCTATAAAAAATCATGTTTTAAAAACAGCGTGACCGACTAAAGAGTCCCGAAGTAAGCTTGCTTAAATATGCGGTTTTGACTCTCAGCTACCATTACGAGGTATTTTGAATATTGTCAAACATTACATATAGTTATTCCATAAAGTTGAGTATGTATAGTAGGGTGACTGACAAGAGATGAATTCAACAACATAGTCATCTAAGCCTTTATTACGTCCATACCGAGGGAGTTCACTACGACGATAATGAAGACGTTTGCACGGTTTCAGATAATCCTTCAGTCGTAGCTTTTCATGGTTAACCCGCTTCTTGTATAGTTACAATGGCTTGAGATAAGAATGAGCTCATTTACGGTATCCATGCAAATCAAGCCAGTAAAGAATTTAGCACAGGCGACGGGTTGAGGCATCTTCGTTTTAAGGATGGATTCTGTAACTGCTTGAGCAGTTGACAGCCGAGTAGCGTTTACCTGCGTTTGATGACTTCATCTGCCATACTACTGAGAGGCTTTGCCCCGAGACCGTCAGACTACCGGCTCTGTCACCCCTAGGGCATCACCACAAACGCTGTACTGAGTTTCCCACAATCCATTCACTGTACACTGTTGTACTGACTGTTCTACCACTCCCCGAGTTTCCTTCGCAAAAAAATCGCTGATGATTGTTGCAAAACATTTAATCGTGCACCCATCTGCAAAGAGTTCTTACTTTCAGATTTAGTCATCTTACTGCTGTTTATTTCGGCCCCTTCCTCGGGTAGCTTCTTTTCGGTAGTGTGTGTCACGTTACCACACGCACACACACACTTGCGGCTAACCCGTCTGCAGAATCTTTACCTGGCCGTCGTCTCTCACATGGAACACTTTCTGATGGCTTGCATGACAGCCAATGAGAGAGAACGTTATCAACACGTGATTTACTACGGAGCATTTAATTTTACACCCATAAGTTGCGATCGTGTCACGTGTTACTTTCGTTTTTATGCCTAGTTTTGTTTTTTCTTTGTTTCCATAATTATTTCCGACCCTGTATACCATTTTACTCTCTTTTTATATGTAGCGTTTTTCTTTGGGTTTATCGTCTTGTTTATTTACTGAATTGTTTGATGCTTCGAAGATACACTTACTGGCCTCGGGTTTAGCGAAATATCCCGAGATGAGGGAATGTATAAAATCAGTAGAAACCAGTAACTATTTTAGCTCCTTTGGCGCCGTTGGAGTAAAAGACTGAGGTCGCCCGGTCTTCAAATGAGATGAGACATCAGCTAAACCTAACGCCCGTCGGTTGCAGGGTTTCATTGCACGAAAGCACTTCCCGGTGTTCGATTTCACCTGCGAGTGGAAAACGTGATTTGCCTGGCCATTTAAGACTCCGTTTAGAATCGGAGTTGCGTAGTTAGAAACACCGGGGAATTTGTCTCCGTGGACAGACACTTCGGTAAGTGCAGCCAGTGAGCGCATGCAAGCCGTTTGCAAGGACCTTTCCCTCTTCTACTACCCTGTCCCCACTAGCAAACCTGCAAAACAACAACTCACATGGTACGGTGCAAGACCGGACACGAGGATACTTTCGTCTCTCTCTCTCTCTCTCTCTCTCTCCTCTTCTCTCTCTCTCTCTCTCTCTCTCTCTTCTCTCTCTCTCTCTCTCTCTCTCTCTCACAATCTCTCTCTCTTTCTCTCTCACCATCTTCTCTATTTCTCACCATCTCTCTCTCTCTCTCCATCTCTCACAATCTCTCTCTCTCTCTCTCTCTCTCTCTCTCTCTCTCTCTCCCCCCCCTTTTTTTCTTTTCCTTCCCTTTTTGTCAATTAACTTCTGTTTTTTTTTTGCTGAATATCTGCATGCGACTTTCGGAATAACTCTGATAGATCTGATCACACACACACGCGGAACCGGAAGCAAGAATTTCCTCGTGTTTTGTTCTTCCCTCTGCGTTTTCTCGATGTGCGATCGTGCTATGGATACATGAAATTCATTCCCCAAAGAGAAACATTACGATCCCACCCGATAAGCAGTCATAACCGAACTGATATAACGAAAGATCCGGTTTCAATTTATGCAAAATAATCGATACGAAATTTTAAAAAGATTTCTATGGCGCTACCTTAGCAAAGCCTTGGCTTAGTTATAATAAGGAATTTTATTCTTAAACAACAACAAAAAAAAAAAACACGATCGTGTCAGTGATACTATATTATCGATTCTTCTGACGAATCCAACAATTTTTCGGAAAAATTCTTTCTCTTTATTGTTTAGTTAAGAGCAACCAGAGCAGACCTGCAGAAACCAACCCTGCACGTGATTCTCTCCTTACTTTATATTTTAGAGAAAAAAAAGGTATTGACGTCTGTGACACCGTGAGGTTCAATTATCGACTGAAGCAGTGGATCACTATGACAGAGCGGGTTGTGCGGCCTCCTCTGCAAATAAATACATTTATTCCCCGGCGCTTCGGAGACTTTTCGGGGATAATTTCTCGTCTCAAGATGGTACTCCGCCCGTAGATCGGGGCGTGACGGGCGAAAACGAACGAGCGATTCTCTCGGTGGGAAACTCGGCCATACTTAAGTCTTCCGTGAGGCTCGTGCGGGCGCCATTCATCCAATACAAATCTGTGCTGTAACCTTCGGCACGCGCCGACCCCAGACCCGGGTACCTACGGTCAGGGATCACCATCCGTGATCCGAAGTAGACCCCGTGGGGTGGGGCGAGATTCTCGCCTGGTGGTTTCCCATAATTTTTTCCCCGCCTGGTGTTGTTCAAGGGGACGCCAGCCCTTCTCGGAAACGAACCTACCGAAAGTCCCCTTTCAAGCCTCTTGGCTCTTAGATGTGGGAGGAAATCGGAGTGCTTGGAGAAACTGACGCGGCCAGATAGTGGTGAGAAGGGATAAGAAACTGTGTCATGGAGATTTTCCAAAAAATGGAGTCTGTCTCGGACCATCTACACTTGCAGACTAACCACCGGACCACTGCGCCGCCGCTGTGCTGTGATAGTAAATATGATTATATTTATCTTCTTCTTTTCGTTATTATTATATTATTATTATTATTATTATTATTATTTATTATTATTATTATTATTATTATTATAGCAGGTTCTTACTAACTGCAACTTGTTGTTTTTTTTCTTTAAAACAAAAACAACGACAAATTTTTACTGTTTTTCATGAACGATCTCTTTGGAGAAGATGATGATGGTAATGTAATAATCGGCAGCAGCTAGACGCGTTGGCAGGGTTACGTAAGTAAAACACCCGCATGTTAGGGTTTCCAGGTGACAGTTTTATCCACGAGATTTTAGGGAAGAAGCGGTGGAATAAGTATTAAAGGGTACGACGCGGTTAGGGGTGTGAAACAATGCTTAGATTTTAGTTTAATATAATTGATAATCAAGATAAAATTAATAATTAATTAGATTCGTTTAGATGCAGTGGCCATACATATTTGGGTTCTTTTCCTGCCTTTATGTTTTGTTTTGCGCTACTATGGATTAAATGTAAGTAAAGGAGGAGTTTCAGAGTTTAATTCATAAATCACTGGTCTTTCGCTGAGGCGAGAGTTCCTTTCGAGTCCCACCTGTTCAATGGCTGAACGTTCCTAGGCCTGTTCCTGGTGAGGACGAGGTGTGTTAAGTTCGCTATGGCTCTGACCAGATTTTTATCAGCCCTCCAGCCTGGGAAGAGAGACCCGGCCGCGATTTATCCCTTCCCCATGTTCTCTCCCTTTACTAACAAGAATTCTCGACGACAGAATTCCAACCCAAAATTCACGTTCGCCGACCCAGTTTACGCGAGTGAACGATGACTAATCAGCTGGACCACGTGTGCCGAATACGGTAACACCTGGAGGACCAGGTAGTCAAGGACAGCCAATTAAGGAATCATTCGTAACACAGGACGCATAGTAAACTGGCTACACGTTTTCTACAAGTAAGTGCAAAAGTTAGCAACGCCCGAGAAAGAAGTCACTCTTTCCCATTTAAAAAATACCTGGTAAAATACCTTCAGCCTTTTCTCGCCTGAATGTAGTTAATTATGCGGAAACATACGTCAGCAAGTTTCTAACCCTAACCACTTGTTAACTCTTTTTATTTAGACTTCGGTCCAGCTTAGTGAAATCTACACCGATTATTGCTACCTTAATGAATTTCATCTGATTTTTTACGTTCTCAATGAAAATCTTTGTTGTATTTAGACAAGAAACATGTGCTTTATAACAAAGGGAATTAAGGATAGTAATTAGCAAAACAGAATGCAAAATTAGAACTAGAATAATTTAAGGGGGGATCAAAATCTGGTATTTTTATTATTCGTGTAATATATATGAACCATTTTGAAAGATAAATTAATCCAATTTTAAATTTGTACACTGCATAGTTTTGCGATAAAATAAAGAACATTTTTCGGTTTTATTTCATTCGTAGGTTCTTTTATAAAATAGGTTCTCCTCAGATACAAGACCCTTAAGCCAAGGATGAGAGTTTCCCCCTGGTCGATTCCCTGCGCACCGACGTCGGCTAGCAGGTTCTAAGAAGAAGAAACAATACAGAGATAAATCTTTAATATGTCAGGAAATAGAATGGAAAGATGGGTTTTACTAGCCTTTACTGCTTTCCTCGTTGTACAGGTTCAGGGACATAAAGCCGAACAGGGGAAGTGGTTGAAAAATCAGTTTAAAAAACTCGAGGCACAAATTTGCAAGTCTGGAGCAAAACCGAGTAACCGAGAGAAACCCACGTAGGGGAGTCGGCTGGTGTAAAAAAAAAGTGTTGCACCATTCGCTAGACGGCAAAAACAGTGCAGATCTGTTGGATGCCCACCAACCACCTTTCGCGATTGTAGTCTGCTGTCATTAACCCCTTCTCGCCGAAAGTTAACTTAAGTTATTACGAAGTAACGAAGATTAGTTGGTGACGCCAAGTGAACACTTCAGAAAAGGAATTGGCGACCATAATGTATTTCGACTAATTGGCACAAATGCCACTGATATCGTTATGCGCTTTATCGACCCCCCCTTTCGTCTCGGGAGCTAGAAACGAATTCTTTGTCGCTGCAGCCAGACCTGCTAATGTTCTCCTCTCTGATACCATACGATGGCTACCTTTTCGCCTACTCTCACAAATAATAGCCACAGGTAAGTGTGCACGCGTGTTAGCGCATGACGTCGGCCATTTTAAGGGACTTCCGCATGGCGACGGCGACAAAAGGACCAGGAAAACACAGGAGACAGTAGATGTGGTAACTTCACATCGCAGAGTTCATTCAGCCGAGACGACCCATCAGAGTTCATAGAATTTTAGGCGCCAGAATGTCTCCTCTGCGGCGACACTGAAACTCAGAAACTAAAGGGAAACAATAAATTAATGTGTTTTTGTTGTTTTAATCTTTTAAAATAAATTTGGGGCATCGCACTTTTCTTTGGTTATCCAGAAAGCGTGGGAGTTCTCCAAAACGTGACGTAGGTTTGCTGCAACAGGGACTAGCTTGGCGCCTACGCACAGTTAAAATGAACACTTCCGAGTTCGGCGGACAAGTTCTAGGTTATGTCCCCCGTTAACACTTTTTAAAAACAATTAACTTATCATCAGGTTTAGAATCTGTCGTCGTACTACAGTTTAATCACGCACACGCGGTTCTGAGAGGGGATTACGGCTTCTCGATCGGTTCTTCTGGTTTTTACTTGCCGTCGTCAGGGTCCGGACGCGGACGACCGCGGCCACCGAGAATCAATTACTGCTGACTTGCGCCGAGTTCTCCGCCTGTTGACACGAAAAACGGCGGCTGGCTTTCCTCGCAAGACTCCGAGCCTCAGAAAACTGACCGGCCAGTTTACTTTCGCTTTTTTTTTTAAAAAAAAAAAGGTAAAGATGGGTCGATTCTAATATCCCCGAGGTGCGGTGCAGCTGCTCTTGAAAACGAAGTCTCTATTTTGTGCTTGAATGAATAGGAATACTCATCGGCTTAAGGTCTACTCCGTCTAATAGCGAACAGGTGCTTGCTAAATGGAAACAGATGCTTATCACAGAGAGAATTGCCTTTCAAAGACTACTCTTTGCTGAACACGGTCTGCATTAGGTGTACCATATACACGTTCTCTTTTTGAATTTTGCAGAAATTAAGTAACTCCCACGTCCATATTTTTCTTCTCCATCCCTCCTCCCTCTCGACAATAAGATCCAGCGTATTCAGAATGGTTGACTTAAGGTTATTCCCCGTCGGGACATTGCTGCCAATTTTAAAACAAAAGCAAGACCATTATATATATATACCTTCCATAAGAAAAGGGGGAAGTAGAATATGAATTTTTTTCCTACTAAAGTGGCTTGAGTATTCCGTCAGGTAATTAGTCTTGGTTTTCATGTGGGATGTTTAACCTCCTACAAAAAGGTTAGCCGTACTTTCTTGTGGATCCACTTCGTGTAAAGGCGGACATCGTCTCAGACTGGCAGCGCTGCAGGAGCGGGTAAGTCAGACCGTCACCAATCTGCCGCTAACTTACAAGGGAAAAAAGGGGGTTTTTTTGGTTTTTTTTGGTTTTTTTGCATCTTTTGTTCGAAAATTCTACTCTGGCAGTTCTATGATGTTTTTAAAAATATTTTAAAAGAGATTTTTATGAAGGTATTTTTAGTAAAAACTTCCTTTCTATAACAACTGCTTTAAAAATCTGATAAATAAATAAGGGGCCGGACAGCCTGCTGTTGTATTTAATAGAAAATCCTTGTTTTCTCAGCCGCTCAAAAGATATTTTTTTTTTAAAAAAAATGTATTAGAAATACAATCCTCAAAGTAACTATCTATTAGCTTAACTTAATTTAACTATACACGTTAGCGGTCAGAACGTTTGCATCAGCTCATATAATTCCTATTTTAAGCATAATAGTATGATTAATACATTATTTAATCACTTCCTTCCCCTCCCCCTGATTCATCGTTTCTGTATTTCTTTAGTGAAAAAGTATCGCAAAATTCCTATTTATTGAAGTAACCGCTTTATTTCTCCAAACTGCATCCTTCCAGGAAATTTCTACATCAAGGAGTGAGGTACCGAGGCCTTACGACTATCAAAACAACGCTTAATTGGCTTAATTGTTAAAATACATTTCTACATGTATTGTTCAACTTAAGGCAATTATATATATATATTATGAGAAATAAAAGCGACAGGGATAAAGAGAGTCTGCAAGCTACCCGGTATAGAGGTCTGTCCGTAGATGTAAATAAATGATGCCAAAAGCTTCTAGTTGGCTAAAATGTCAAAAGCCAGTTAATGGATAATGGGATAAACTGCGTAGGATTAAGGAGAGTTGTTTTTAATTTTTCAGTCTGACGGCTTTTACCAGAAACAAGAAAGGCCAATAGAGAAAAACGTTTAACGGCGTTCCTAGACCCCTGAATGCTTTCTGAGAGACATTTGATTTCTTAAATCAAGAGTCAGCGTAAAGTCCCAGATAGAATTTTGCCGTAGGGTAGTTCTACAACCCGGAAGATTAATCGGGTGAAATGGGTTAAAATAGCATCAAATGACAAAGCCTTTCCTTCGAGGGTGTTTTCCACTTTCATGCAATCGCCATGCAAGAGTAACTCGTATTGTACAGTTGTTTTCGTATCGGTGAAGTTAAAAGTTTTGAAAACAAAGCCAAAAAAGAAGCATCTGGGAAGACGAGGAACAGGTATCTTTAAATGTGAAAACATGTATTGCTATATCTAGGGGAAATAGGTCGGCTAACTCTCGCCTGTCGTTTCTCAAGAAGAATTTGTTTCTGGGGATTTATTGTTCTGCAAAGTTATCGTCAGTTTCGAATAATAAACCTTTGCGGTTTTTCACTTTGTCCGATTCAAACGTAGTTAGGGTTATAACATAAATCGCATGGCCTGCGCTTTCGCTTCTCTTGTTTCGCGTTGCGTTATTCCAACAGAGTGCCCCTTTAATAGCATTTTTCTATAGGCAGTGTTTTTCTTAAACAAAGAGCTCTTCAATCCAAGGGTTTTAGCTGTTTGTTTTCGGTATTTCTAATTCAACACAGCGGAATCTCTTAGTGTTCAAATGTGGGTTTCTTTACATTGCTATTTTTACATTAATTATTATATGAATCATTTTAGCGGAATATAAGAGAAAAATGGAGATCATTAGCAGAGTCCTTTTCCTGTTCGTCTTGCCTTTATTGATACACGCTACAACAATAAACAAAGCCTGCAAACAATTTTCTTCAGAGCTGTTTTATTTAATTATCTTTCTCGAATGAACACGTGCTTTGGGACAGTTACACAGGCGGTCTTAAAACAACGATCTCAAACGCAGAACTCTTGTGGGATATTTCAATACAAGCACAAGTTTATTGGCAAGAATCAAATCACAATAAGATTTTTTTTTTTTAAAAAAAACCGCTTTCGTATTAATTACATGGTGTGCATGTCAAAATTTTCGCTTTACTTTTTAAACTACTTCTCCTAGGCAGTTAAAAATAAGTCATGCAGGGTTATGTCCCTTCTATCATAAAGTTGTTATCTAAATATACTATCCAAAAAAATAATTAGATAGTGTTTCTTTACTTACAGAATTTTTTAAAAAAAACTAAGTTTTTATATTCATTAAATAAACTATATTTCATTTATTTAATTTGTAACCGTTTTACGAGAAAATTCTTGAAAAACATTGCGAATTAACTCACTTGCTTAAGATAGATTCTGTATTTTTGCAGTATTTTAACTTTATTCTATTAACAAATTGGCGTATTTCAGCTCTTCGCGGATCTTCATGTACAATATGAAACCAAATTTTATTTTTATTATATTTTTTCATAACATTCAAACTTTAAAATATTTCATTCTATGAATAATAAATTACCTAATGAAGTAGAAGTGCTATTTCGAAGAGAGGTAGCGCGGAAGCTTCCATATGTATACTATTCGTCCACCGTCCCAAACGTTTGGCTTCTGGGAATTTAAAAATCTAAAATCACTCTTCAAAGAAGTGCAGAATTCGATGTTTACCTATCAGTTTCTTGCTGGAGGCTTCGAAACAAATGTAACATTTCGAAACGCACACGGGTAGGAATAGCCATTAAAAATCCAACAGTCAAGTATTGATGGGCGCCCTTGGTGCTGATTTATAATAGATACCCAAAACATGCATGTGCAGCCAAACTTTGAGCTGTAATTAATTCTTCTTATTCTTCTGTATATAAAATGAGCTAGCTTCCTAACAACACACCTTTAGGGCGATCTAATGGAGAAGGGAAAAATGTTTTAAATTCCAAAAGCGAATATTCGCTACTGTCTGCTAGATTGTTTACAAACCCTAGACGTTAGACGTTAGAAGTATGAATAAATAAAAGTTGATATTCATAGAATGCTAGACGTTTGACGACCTACTGCGAAAACGGTAACAGTGGGGGGAAAGTTCGAGAGATTAATATAGATTAATAAAAAAAATTATCTATGTTTAACGATGGACAAAAAATTAAGATCCGATTTTATTGTAAAGTCTATAAGATCCGCCTACGTGAAAATCCATCTGTTTCTTTGAAATTACAACTTATTTATTTTAGTTTCATCTGCACCATTCATAGATGCTAGAAGTTTTTAAAAAATAGTATTGGACAAATGTTTACATAACTATACAAAATATTAACTTTAATTTATGAGAGGAATTTACTAAACGATATTGCACCAACAATTAGCTGCCATATTATCTGTTTTAATAGATTAACACTTACACATGGCAAAGATTTTCATGAAAGTATTAATAGATTCAACAAATATTCATATTTAAACTTGCGGACAATTTATGTAAAAAAATTTTGTATTTTTTTAAAAGAGATTTATATTAAAAAATTTATCTCTTTTATCTTTTAAACTGTTCTCTAGAATATCTCCAATAACTCCAAAAATTACAGAAAAAAAACATATAACAAAGAAATCTTTAAATATGTATTTTAATAATTTTAAGCCACAAATTTTATATTTTATTTTTTATCTTAAACTTAATGGCTTTTTTTAAATATAATGGGAGAAAGCATGTGCATCTAACCAAACCTTAAACTAAGGTTTTCTCTCTTAAAATAATAAAAAAAGATATTTACAGTTTATGCCAAAAATCAGATCCGTGCTTTAGATAGGAGGATCGTTGGTGAAAAATTATAAACTTTTCATCGACACAGAGAGAATTGTCATTTGCTATAGCACAATATAATTATCAATTTTTTTTATGCACGATAAGTTATTACAGTGATACTGCATATCTAATGATGGATTTAAACTTTATAAACATCGCAAACACAGCTAATAATAGTGATGCGACATCTAAGAATTATGTTGATCACAGTTTAACGAATATTCTTCGGAAATTTAAAAAAAACTCAGCAGACAATATAAATCTAAACAGTATTTAAAAAAGTACAAATTAATTTGCATCGATAAGATGCTACAAATAAAACGTATGTTGATGATGGTTTTCTGGATCAGTTAGCTAGAGATGCAAGATATTTAAAACTTTATGGTTCTGCTGGTATGACAGATGATATAGAGATAAGCCAAAAATATAGTATAGATGCAAAATCCATCATCTGACGACAGAAACTATGATTATTATGCAGCACCTAAAAGAATGTTGACGGTTTAAAATTAAAATCTTTCCTGCTTGGAATAGTGGTACTAAAACTATTCAAAATGTAAACTTGGGAAGCAATTAGCAGTTACAGTGATATGTTTAGGTAGCGCATTAGATCATGGTATTTAAAGTCATGCTCTCTGGATACAATGAAGCCAAGATCAAGTAAATAATACACTGTGTGTTTATAAACATCTTTATTTTAGAATAATAGCATTTAGTGTAAGTTTTTCATCTACAACTGCTGCAGTTCAATTTTCGAAATATAAAAACATTTTTTTTGGTACATTTTCAAAAAGAAACTATAAACTAGGAAAAGTTCATTCTAGTTTCACAAAGAAGATAAAGCGAGTGGTGTAATTTAGCTCAATTGTTGAGAGGTATCAAGGAAACTTACTCGGTAATAGCGTCGCAGTAGTGTACATGTGGAGGCTTTACTGTGTACATATTTCTCAGATCCGAGTGAAGCGAGAGTATCATAAATTAAATGTATAAAGCTAAGATAAGTGGCGTGGAAGCCCTCCAAAATACAGAGAAATTAGAAAATATAAACGTAGTTATGACAATATTTTTTTTTAATTGTTCCAATCTTTTCAACTGCCATTATTATTTGTTGTTGTTGTTGTTGTTGTTTTTATTTTTTTTTTTTTTTTTTTTTTCGTCTTTCGGTTTTTCAATCTGTTCCCTTTTCATCTCGAAATTAACGTGTTCGCTACCAGCAGAAAAGTCCCCGTAAATAGCTGAGAAATTCCAGCGACATAAAATTCGCGATGACGCATACACAGTATAACAGACGGCTTATTTCTCTTCTCATTTATTTAAAACATTTATAATCCATTTTATGAGTATTTATTTTGTACTGACACCCAGCCTGCAGATGGCATTAATGTGTTAAATAGGTGTATCATAAATTTGGAGGAAGGAACACTCGTACCCTCTGCCGTATTTAATGTCAGGCTCGCTTTTCTTAATCAATCACCTGTTTCTGGACGGCTTCTCAGAAGCCTTCACCAGTTTGCTGCACTATCTTCGTGAATTCCCAATTTTAAGAGAGTCATACTGCACTACCGCAGTGCGAGTAGTTAATTTTCTCCGCTAAGCATTGCTGATAAAACGTTTGGATCTCGGTATCCTTAATAAACCAACAAGGTGATATCTCCCCTGCCTTCGTACTAAATACAGCATCATTTGCACAAACAAAGCCACCCGAGGGTCTAAATGTTTTGGAATGTTCTGGACACCAGATATCAATCGCTGAACGTTTGTGGACCACTATATATGTAGATACCGTATTTTTCACTTCCGTAGTTGATATTTCATTGAAAACCAATGCTAGATCTAGTAAAGATTTGAATGTGTTATGAATAAAGCAAAACTCGTAAAATTTAATTACCTAGAATGTTCAAACAAATTTGTATATCTGTTCAGAGTGTGACAGCAAATTGTAGTCTTTTAGAATACACTACAAATATGATTGTCTAAATCGTTTACGCAGTGTAAATGTGTCTACAATGTAGCAGAAACGTATAATTACTTTAGAAACTACCAACATTTAATTGTGATTGGAAGGAAATTAGTAATCTATCCAACATGTGCTAGTATAAATTAGTTTCTAAAGATGCATTTCTAATTAAATATAATTAACATCAGTTTTAAAATAAACGTGTTGTTTGATCTACGCGTGTCAAGTTAAATTTAATTCAACTATTTTATTTGTCGCCCCATCTATTATTTTTATCACCTGAGCAGTATGCACGAAAAGATGTCAGTATATTGACAGCAACGTGTTTGTTTTTCCAGCTTGGTGCGTGGCTGCAACTTCCACTGGTTAAGTGGATGTGGACTGTTTGGCTGTAGAGCTTGCAAAGTCACGTGGTATTGAACTAAGCGAACGTTAATACGTTGGCTCAAATCCAGGTGATCATCCGGATTCGTTCTAGTGCTCGACAGCCAATCAGGGGTCAGGTGATTAAGTCTTATAAGTCAGGGTTGTATAGTAGCAGTAAACTTCATCATCACTGCCTTATATAGTCTCTCTCCTCTCTCTCTCCTCTCTGTACTGACGTCTCATATCGTCATCTCTCTCTCCATCTCTCTCTTTCCCTCTCTCTCTGTACTGATGACTGACGTCATATCGTCAGCTCTCTCTTCCTCTCTCTCTCTCTCTCTCTCTCCCCTCTCTCTCTGTACTGACGTCATATCGTCATCTCTCCAGCTCTCTCTCTCTCTATCTCTCCTGTACTGACGTCATATCGTCATATCTCTCTCTCTCTCTCTCTCTCTCTCTCTTTCTTTCTCTTTCTCTCTCTGTACTGACGTCATATATCGTCATCTTCTCCATCTCTCTCTCTTCTATCTCTCTCTGTACTGACGTCATATCGTCATCTCTCCATCTCTCTCTCTCTCTATCTCTCTCTGTACTGACGTCATATCGTCATATCTCTCTCTCTCTCTCTCTCTCTCTCTCTCTCTCTCTCTCTCTATTAAAAATGGTTGATTTTTCATAGCTTTATAGACACGTGGTCAATGTTTTTATAAAGACGTTTCTGGAAGTGCCTTTCTTGACGTACACGTGAAAGCTTAGTCAAATAGATTTTTTTCTCTTTTATTTTGCATACTTTTGCAGAACATGTGTAATTTCGCTGGACAAAATCTAGTTTCTGTTGATTCAGTAAGGATAAGTCATGTCTGTAACTATATAAAATATACATTACAATTTCTGTTATTTACTAATAAAGACAAACTTTATTTCATATTCACTAAGAACGTTAAATCCGATTTTATATGACATTTACTAGTATATTAGGTTCAGATTTTACATGATATTCAAGGACATAAAGTTAGATTTCATATGATGCGTTTATGTTCAATATTATTCAGATGTTAAATTAATTTAAATAAAAAAGGAATTAAGTATTTATAAATCATTGTCTATTATCGAAGTTGTCTACCAGAGCTGAGCAGGGTTAGCTAAGAATCCATTTTCATCAGTGAAATGAACGTTGCTTTTAATGGCCTCAATTTGTTGTTTTTGAAATTAGCAAATCTTTTTTCAAAATTATTTAGATTTTAAAATTATTATTTACATAATTTTTATTTTTCCCGTTTTATAAATTTTTATCGCCATTTTATTTCGATGGGAAGATGCAGTTGGCTTTAATAGACGCATTTCTGTTTGGCTCTAGATTAACTCTAATCCAAAAGAAGAAAATCCAGTCTTTAAAACAAGACTAATCTTTATCACATTTCGAGTTAGATCTTTGTTAACCTAGCGATAATAATTCGGATCATGCGATTCCAGTCTTTCTCAATAATTGTGAATCGCAATAATCTTGACGGATTAGAAAGTTTTGTTGTTGTTGTTGTTGTTTGTGACTGCCAAAACTTTTCGGGAATAGGAAGGGATTTAACCGAAAGAGAGAGCAATCGAGGGTTCTGTAATGGAAGTTTCGCTGACTTCCTGAAGCAAGTATTCATACGCAACAAAAAACACCGAAGTGCATAATGCATCTCACCCACAATTAGGTTCATTAATTCCTTGTACATGACTTAAAGATTTCTTGCTAGCAGCTTATATTTATGACGGCGGGTAAACACGATGTGATTCGCATGTCTTTTTTTGCCCTGACTGGGCAGGTACTGGGATATTTTAGAAAATAAAAGGATACAGACTCGTGTCTGAAGTTAGGGCGCTTTCGGATGTCCATTTGCGGGTGAAAGAATTGATGCGGCTACGATGTGAACTGACATCTATCTACGGGAAAAGTGGTTCTACCACTGCACTATTCCAACCTTATAAAGAAGCTCAGCGGAGAAGCTATCCATATAAATAAAGGAAAAAATATTAAACTAATATTTAGTACATAAGTATCCCCGTTTTTGCTTTACTAATTGACAGTGTTTATTAAAAATTGTAGCCACTCTACAAGTTTCGTCTTAAATGTATTTTAGGCATACACTTGATAGTTTGTTTTTATTTTTTCCAAAATGTAACAACTGGTTTTCGTTTGTTGTTTCGGTCCTGCGTAAGAACACTAATATTCTTAAAATTGCGAATAGATTAATTAAAACCAACTAACCACCATTCCTTTATTGCCAGCGTATCTACGTTTGCTTCTAAAATGGTGAGAGTCCGTTACTATTTATCCCTATTTAGAAAGAGAGCTAGAACATCTAGTGTGCCTAAGATTTATTACAACGACTGTATTTTGAGTAAAATGTTTCTGTTTAACTCTATTGATGAAGATCTCCCGTCTGAAAGCAAAGCGGAAGAAGGATATTTTCCCGAGACACTTGAACGGTGTCAGCTGTCGATTAGAAAAGAGGAAAATGTCACAACAATAATAAGAAAGATGGAAACAGTTCAGGACGGGGGGTGGGTGGGTGGGTGTTCTTTGATTGATCTCTCCTGGAAGCGAAAGGAAATAAATAGATAGATAGATAAACAGATGCACAACAACACAAGTAATTATAGAGGTTGCCACGGGCGAACACTGCCTTTTTTTTGTTACAATTATTTCTACTTGTAAGCAATCTTTGTTTTCTTTCCTCTTGTGTTTCTTTTTTTTTTCCATAAAAGAGATCGTTGAGTTTAATTAGATGTTTAACATCTTATCCGTATCTGTTTCTGTACCCGCGATCAGCGCCCCAGCATGTCATATGCTCCGCGTCCTGTTGACCGAAATAAATATCCAAGTAACGAGTACAAATGGCACAACTGGACGATCTGACAAATTCTGTTTACCTGCGCAAGTAAACAGATGAAAATTAGTTTGTTCACGTGTACGCCCCGTGTAATGAGAGCTTTAAATCGTGACGTCAGCGGTTGCTAGGTGGTGGCTAGACAGGTACTGATATGTTGAAATCACGTGTCATTACACAGGTCTGCGCGTGAAGAAATTGGAACTTAAGAGTATTTTCTTTGTCTGTCTTTTCAAATGCATTACTGAACACAAGAATATTTTCGGATATTTTCAAAAACACGAGAACAGTAACAGGGAAAATGTGGGGGCCTTTTATTTTCCTTGTCTATCGTTTTCTTTCCTTTAAATTCTTCCTGGGTTTTTTTCTAATTAGATTCTAAGCACTAATATCTTACGAGAGATAGGCCGCTAGACCATCTCCTCCTAGGTTCTGGACACCTTGTTGCGAAAGATCGCCATATTATTCCATGTTAACTTGATTATTATAAAAGCAACGATTGCCTGAACTATTGAATAGTGGAGATGGTGGGATTTAGCCGCGTTGGTTCGTTTAGTCGGCTAGCAGAACGAAAGATAATGGCATATCAGGTTTATCTGAAAATTGGAAATCTTTTCCTGAGAGAGATATTTGGAACATTAAAGTGACAAAAAAAAAAGCCAATCTTAAATAAATTAATGATAACTTGATTCGAAAAGCTTAATTCTCTACCAGAAACCCGTCTTTTCGGATGCTCCAAAGATGTCGAATTTTAACTTGTTGTTGTTGTTTTTTTAGTTCAAATTCCTGAAATTCTAAGCATGGCAATATTTGCTTCCTGACAGCAGCAGTTTTTCGAATACGAATAGTTTTGAAATTTAATCAGTTTGCCCAACTTCAGCGTCTTAGTGCATTGCTGATTCAAAGAATTAAAAGGTCACATACATTTAAGAATCCATATGTGAAATCCATCAACCATCTGGTTCACTCAGCCTCATAATTATGCGCATAGTTTAATTTAAGACAATTTTTCTCATCTTATCCCCGTACGGAATTTTTTTTTCTTTTTTTCTGCGATATTTAAATTTTGAAACTGATGCTTTAATATTTTAGTCAGATTTTTTTAAAAACACTATACAAATTAGTTTAAACATTCCTTCAACAACAAAAAAAAAAATCAAAAAAATCAGCTGTCTTTCCTAAAGTTTCGTGTGGGGGGGAAGCGAGTTTACCAGACGGTTAACTAACGTATCGAATACCTGTTTAGAACGGCAGCGTCAGATTGTATGTAACAGCTATAAGTGTTTTTTTAATAGTCAGACATTACGGTATCTTGTCTACAACGTTACATCGACTGCTGCCATCAGATCTGTCTTACTCGGAACGGGTTAGAGGCTGTGGCTCACAGCATCTCCATCAACAGAGCAACTTCGTGACGACAGATCAGTATCGCTCCAGCCCCCGTGTGTTTTGGGTTACGACTTCCTTACCTAAATATACAACCAGCCGAACGCAAACACTAACTAGTGCTTTTATGTTGTGATATAAGTAAGGAATAAACTCGCCAGTGGTGGGGGGGAAGAGTTAACACAATATGGCTGAAGGCATTTAAAGTATACAGAACGGGTCCTAGAATTGTGAAATATCTTTTTTTAAAACAAGAAATTTCCCGCAATATTTTTTTTTATGATTTATTAGATAATACAAATAAATTTATTAATTCGCGGTTTAATATAATTAATTAATTATCAGTTGTATTATAGCATTAGAATGTAATCACTGATCAGCGAAAAAAAATCAAAGAAAAGACAGTTTGTCATAAATCAAACAATATTTTGCTTTCTAAAAGTTAGGCCACAAACAAGATATTTCCAAAATGGTTTTATTCAGCGAATGCAAAACACAAGCCCATCTTCAGGTGGCAGCGTTTATCAAAGAAATATGCAAATTGGTTTCAGTAGAGGCATGCTAATTAGCTTTGCTGTAAAGAGATGAAAAAAACTGGCTCCTGTTGGTATCAACTTTGGTTCCGTTAATGGTTAATCGCAGATTGTCTGAGGTGGAGAGCCATTGGTAGGGGGGAAGGGAGTTCAGAAGTCACAGACCCAGAATTGCTAAACGTGAACAGAAATGTGGTTACTCGGTTGTGGAGAAAGTTTTAAATGCGTCTCGATATTGTTTGAATACTAGTTCGAGGTCGACAACACGCCACAACTCTGACAGTTACTCGCCATGTGTCATTTTCCGGCTTGAGGCGAAACTTCAGCACCGACTCGACTTCTTTCCGGTGTCTCTGCAGCCACAGGAAGATTGGCGTCAGCCTCAATCAAACGTAAGAGACTACACGAACGAGAACTCTTCAGGACACGACCCAAGGCCGTGTGGCCCCTTGACTCGCCGCCATAAACAGGAGCAGTTGGACTAGTATCGCCAACACGTCGCTTGGACAGAACGTCAATGGAACCATGTCCTTTTTGCTGATGAGTCAAGATAGAATTACTTCCAGGGGAGCGTGGAACACGTAACTATCCCACAAACCCCATGGAAAAGGGTCACTACGGTGATAGAGCTATGATGGTCTGGGCAGGAATTTTATTTGGTGGTTGCAGACCAGCGTGTGGACCAGGAGATGCATGAACAAAGTTCTGGATGCCTATGTCAAAGCATTCGCAGGTGCAGTTAAAGATGTCTTCAATTTAATGGATAACTCTCAACTGGCCGAGCCGAAGACACCACCTGTATGATATGGGCAGCAGGTTCTCCTGAGTTAAATTCTATCCAAAACGTTTGGAATCCTCTAAGAGCACGTGTTGCCTTCCTTCACCTTTAAAATCATTCCAAAAACTGCAAATCTCTCTGATAAGACAGTGGACTTTCACTGATTTTGTTGATGCCGTTAGGGGAATCCCATCTTCTAATCACCTTTAATTCACTTATGTTCTTATTCTCTGTGTTAGAATTCCTTGTTTTCTGATTTCGTCCTGTTTGTTTTGTTGTTGTTTTTACACCAATAAAAAACAATTTCCATTTAACCTATTCCTCTGATATTATCTGTGATTGATGAAGAGTAATTTTCGTTGATCGTTTAATAAATAAATATTTTTAGCTATTTTGTAAATATATATTTTTGTCCCGAACTTTTGCGGTAAAAGTGCAATATAAAGTGACTTCAAATTTAATTAGAAGTGTAAAATATTTATTTGTAGAGAGATGTCGGGATTTTTTAGCCACGTTGTATATCATGATCGTAAAGATTGTCCTTACAGACTGGGCTCGATATTCGTGTGATGAGTTAACCCAACACCAAGTCGAAGTTCATAGAATGTGAAACAAGTTTATCCCCGCCGATAAATAAGGAAACCTCCCCACATTGCAATTCTACAAAAAATCTGACTACTACTTTCTCTTTTTTTAAAAAAAAAATACCTATTCATAACGTGTACTCTTTTTTTTTCTTTAATGGTGTATATTTTTGTATTATCTATCTACCAGCGTGTTTTGGGGGATCATCCACTGAAGTTGAGATGTATATCAGCTTCCGTAGCGTTCCATTGAAGTGCATCTTCTAGATTTTCTTCGAGAAGAATCTATCTCGCATTGTATACAACGTCGCTATGAATGATCTAATAAGTTTCTTAATAACAAGTAATGTGCAGTATTTTTGTAAAATTATCTTTTAGAGTTTTCTGTCTCTTTGGTGTCATTTTAATAAGACGGTTCTGCCGGGGCAAAGCTCTATAGATAGAAGCATCATTCTAAGGCTATAATCTTCCTTTTCGGCTATCGATTTCTTTTACTTTGCGTACAAGATTCTTCGATATTACCGTTCGACCATGAAAAAATAACGGAACGGGAACCGCAAGAAATCATAAAGACGAGTCTAGATGTCTTTTGAAGTTTAAAAACAAAGCCAAAGGAAACAGATACTTATTTTTTTTTTTTTGTCACATAAAGCGAGAAGGTTTAGATCAGTGGGCATCCATCTTATAGATTCATCTTAAGATTCTTTGCGCCGGAAACGATTCTGCAAACACCTGATCGGTTCGGTACTAGACCGAGTCACGAGGTACAATATAGGAAAGTATGGAAAGCCAAAATTGGTATGGCTTCCTGTCTGTCTGCTCTCCACGTTTTCCCTTAATTTTTATCTATGTTACATCTACTGAGATATCTTTTTATTGACTGGTGAAATCACTTGACGGATGCTTGCAGTTCATTTAAAAAGAGTAAAAAAAGTACAACTGGATCCGGATAAAACCTATTTTTGCTGTTAATAATAATAATAAATATAACAATACTAATACATTTTAAAAAAAACTCAAATAGTTTACTTCTTGCCCCAACTTTTAGTGACCATTCTTTAATATGCACACCTTAATTCTAAATAATTTAATCTATAACCTTTCAGGGTTTTTTTCACAAATCCGATTATATCATTGGATACGGTACGCTTCTTATATTTATAGAAAGGTATATCAGAAAAGTGTAATCTCTTTCCTGATGGCAATAACTCATAAATTATCTGCTTTCTGCTGGTCCATTTTTCAAATCAATCAAGAATAGCAAAATCAACTCGAAACAGTTATTCAATAGGTAGCTTAAAAATGTCTTTTTTTAAAAAAAAAAATTGAACTACCTTGTGTGACGTCACAACTGGTGCAGGCTACTTTGTAGGAAATGTTTTCAAGAGTTGTTGTCACTGGTGAGTTGTCAGTAGTAGATGCAGTATATTAAATATTCTCTAACTTGTATCATTAATGTCCAAATAATACTTAAGTATGCTAATTTACATGTAAATTCACTCGACATATATTTTGATTAATAAATGTCAGTTGAACGGAAATGAAATAAACTGTCAATGTTTCTCTGTGGAGGGCACCCTTTCGGTATTTTCGCGAGTAGCAGGCAAGATATAATTCACAGATGTCAGTTATAATTTTCAGAAATTTCACGTTCTGCTTATTTTTGGATAACATGAGCAACAGGAGATCTACATAGCAGAGAATGTTTACTTCGCGCGGTAAACCTCGTGCCCACTGCTGCAATCTAGATATTTTCGCGGTTCCGCGCCAGGTTAGGTGATCTACCCGACCTGTTCTGGTGCGCGAGTATGGCCACCCATTCAGTAAAAACTCGAAACCATTCGCGAGAGCTTGGCTGTGAATTCCAATGGAATCCGGACCGTTCCTAAAAGCGCTGACTGTGTTCGATCATCTTATCCATGAAGATGGCCGTGTAACTGGCTCGAAACTGCAGATTTTTCACATAACCACAAACTTGCAGAAGCGATTCTAGCCGTATGATCTAACCATTTGCGGGTAACACACTGTAACTAAAAACAGAAGTTTTCCACGTTAGACTTTCGGCACGTGGCAGTAGTATTAGTGTGTGCGCGTCGGACAAATGCAATAAACAAAACGATTCCGGACGTGGCGCGGAGACATCATGAAGTGAGAGTGGCAAAGACCGTCATGGGAACGGGACCCACATTTCATACGAGACCGACTGGCAGAGCATGACGGCAAGCTCCTTGCTATAAGTACATGGCTTCGGCTTTCCGAAGGCTGGTTCTTGAACGTTGGTATCAGATAAATGATCGTCGTGCCGAACCCACCTGACAACGTCCTGGCATCATCTTCTGAGGCCGAGGATGAACCTACTCGTACCCCGTTCCCACCCTGACATCTCCGCTCGTGATCCCTCATAGCCAAACAATAAGGATGATTACCACGGAAAACAAAACCCTTCGTCTAAAAATCCACGTTACAAGACGCGATATCTTTACATTAAAACAAGTATTTAAAAGAAATTAATTAATTTAAGCCTACTAATGTGTCTGTATCTGAAACCTTATAAAAAATTCTTCCTCTTAACTAAAGGAAACACTATTTGCGTAATAATTTTTGTACCAAAAAAAAAAGCAATGAATTCGGCATAAATATTTAAATGAAAACACCGTTATTTGTTACTGACACAGAGTGACCATCATCGCTGATCTAATCAATGCAGCCATCATTTAGTGGGATATCAGACCATTTATTGATCACATTAAACCTGGTCACCCAATGTACTAATCGCCGACTCTAGGAAATTCTGTTCGCCTCCGTGTGCAACCAAACATGGAGCAGCTCGTTTTGACACAATAAGTTTTATTTATCCTAAATGTAACATCGGAGCTAATCTCTGCTCAAGAGATTGGTTTCCAGGACCACCGTTAATGGAATACATCATAAATCTGCATTGTGCCTTGTGTACAAGAGAGCAATGTACTTAGGCAGTGAAAACAGCTAAATTACAATATTATGTTTCGCACAAAAATCCCATTCGACAGTGAATTGTGTAGGTGTCTTTGCAACCTGAAATTGCTCTTTGGAATTGGAAATGCAGTAATTTCTTTTACATATTTTAAAATTAAAAGATGATAGGCACATATATTCCAGGTCTTCACATCACTGTGGTTGCCATTCAGCAGCGTGAGATTTGTACCTAACATTAGTTTGTCGACTGGAACATCGTTATACAATGTATTTCTATCTCTTACAGTAATGGTAATATTTCTCTTTGTAGTCAGATCAGATACTGACATAATAATGCGCAAAAAATATTCTTTTTAGTTATGCAATTTTTATAAATCGCGTTTCACTGACGTTTATTTACCATCTTTGTTCTTATTAATTTCAAAATTGTACAAAATGTAAATACAATACTTTCATTTTAAAATAACTGAATTTTTCTCATTATTGAATTATAACATTTCAAAGTCCGACAAAGACAATGATATTAATTGCTGTTCTTCTATACCAGTAAATGCCGTGTGATGTACTCTGATATAAAAGATTTCCATAATGTCATATAAGGTTCATATTTACCATCAAGTACTTATGAATATAACGTAAAATTTATCTTTATCAGTAAATACTAATAGCTTTTATGTTATGTCTTCCGTTATTAGTAAATGCCCATAAATATTATGCAAAATAATTCTTAATCAGAAAATAATGTAAAGTCCACCTTTATTTCTAAGTAAACACTATGCGAAGCTATCCTTCGTTAAATGCCCGTGAATATTATGTAAAGTCGTCATTTATATGCAAATTTTGTAAATTTTACTGGTCTTTTTTATCAACGCATGCTCATAAATATACAATGTGCATTTCTTCATTATCAAACAACTTTACTTTATCAGGATCTTGTAGTTAATGTGACGTAAGTTCTTTCCTTTTCAGAAAATAACCTATCGTAAATATCAAGAAAATTCTTCATTTAGCAGTAAATTGTTGTAAATATCATATAAAGTCCGTTGTTAGTGAATGCCATGTAGATGCCTTGTTGAATGATAAATTGCAATAAATATTATTTAATGTTCTTATTCATCAAGAAATACTGGTAAAAAAAACATGTAATTGTCATTTAAAAGGCTTTTAAACAATAAATACCAGTAAATATCATGTAAAGTCCATGATTAATAGTAAATTCCCGTGTATATTATGTAAAGTGTTCTTCTTTGACAGTAAATTACAGGAAAATGTCAGTAATTCTTGATAAATAATAAGTTTTTTTTTTAAAAGAAGAGAAGAGAGAGAGAGGGAGAGAGATGATGGAGAGAGAGAGAGAGAGAGAGAGAGAGAGAGGATAGAGAGAGAGAGAGAGAGAGAGAGAGAGAGAGATGATGATGATGGAGAGAGATGAAGAGAGATGAGAGAGAGAGATGAGAGAGAGAGAGAGAGAGAGAGAGAGAGAGAGAGAGAGAGAGAGAGAACTAAGTTATGTATGGTAACAATTTATTTGTTAACGATCAGATCATTTCAGTGGACTTTCTCACGTGACTAACCAGTGGCTTAAATTACTGACGTCTCAGTGAAGGGAAAACAAAAATACGTTGTTCTTTTACGTCAAAATGCAGCGTAACTCGCTTAAAATATGCGTTATTTTAAATTGCATAATTGTTTGAAAAATTTGGAGAATCCAATGACAAACCAAATTTTTATGAGAAATGTAATTAAATCGATGACAAAAAAAAATTTTTGAATACTTCTTTTAGGCAGAGAATTTTCCCCCTCCCGAAGCAAAATAAACGCATTTAGAATTTTCAGAAAATCTGTAAACACAAATATGCGGGAATTAACCATTTAACGAGCCAACCGGGAAACAGATTCGAGCCATAGATCTTAGTATTTAAAGCTAGTACTTAGTACTACCCACTGAACTACTGCGCCACCCGAAAGTTTAAGAGCGACAGTTAGAGACATTAATTAAGTGAACCAGGTAGCTTAACGGCGAGTTATATTGTTATTCCTTGTACCATTTATTGGCACAAGAAACTCGCTTACTGGCTGATAAATAGGCATTCAAATAATGCTTTAGACATACTAGTTTCTTTAACAGTGGCAAATAAATGACTATAGAAATTTGTATTTCTGGGTTAATAGATACAGTGAATCAAAAAAGTGTTCAACCACCTTAAATATTCAGTATTTAAACAAAGCTGGTCCCTGAACTGTCTTTGACACGTATGTATCTTCATGTAAAACGAAAAAAACATTAGGGAAAAAGTGTTGTAACATTCACTTTCATATGATAATTATACACTGTTCTCTGCTATAAGATATTTGCTTTCAAACAGATAATCAACTATTATTTAAACTTGCAGAAAACTGACATTTGTATTTTAGTTGTTTAAGTTTCATCTTTGCAATTGAGAATAATAAATCTGTTACGTACAAATTTATATTAAAATCAATTAAAAAAATTATAGTCATTTTAGAGGCTGCTTTGAGGTGGTCGGTATCCTACATTCACACTACTGACATGTCGAGTTCCTGAGTTCGATGACCAGTGAGGGTAGATATACATCCTTGGCATCTTTCCTGCAAGCTGTATGGGTTTCCTGATTGATTTTTTTTCTTTGCTGCTTTTGCTGCAATGACATAGATAACAATAAAAAAAAATATCTTGCGACCTCATCTATGCCAACATATGATTATAATATTGTGTATGTAAACAACAACTGTCGACTCAACAATAAAATAAGAGCTCATAGATCACTTCATTAATCCATATGACATTTATACATCACAAGATTTTTTTCCAAAAAATATCAAATATATAATTTTATAAACATCGCTTATTACATTCTCTCGATAACTTTGTGAATTAATCAGAAAACCGATATAATATTTCACTCACATCGCTGCCCGCTCACGCTATATTCCAGTTAATAAAACCTTTGTGTCCACTTATAGTTTTACTTTGGCGACATTAGAATAAATCAAAACATTCATTAATTTGCAGGACTGCTTTCGTGTGTGCTTTCTTTTGTTGGATTATGCATAGTAAAAAGTCCGCTTTCACCTGTCAGTCGACAATCGATCTATTAACATAAACATATGCGTTCAGTAGAGTAAATCGTATATGTACGCACCTGTTTGCAGGTAGAAACAACGTCTGTTTGAACAAAGCCTTTGCTGTACATTTTAATAATCCAGTCGTGTTGCGTGAGCCGTTTGTGCTGCCGGTGTGAGTACGTGCGTGAACTGGGAGAGCTAATTCTGGGGAAGTTCGAGCTCATTTGTGATGATGAGACATCAAATAGAAAAACAATGGCTTCGATATTTCACCAAAAAATTAATTGCATTCTCTTACGCATTGTCTTTCTATAAATAACTGTGTCATCAAATATTGTCGGAAACGACTGTTTTTTTTTTCTTTAAACGGCTATATTTCTAATTGTAATATAAACGAGTTTATTTGTGTCCTTATTGTCGTCGACAATAAACTAAAGTATATTTTGGAATGTTCATTTATTGTTTAAAATCTTATTGTTATGCCGTACGCCGAGTTTTAGAAGGGAGACAACTCGGGCGAGGGGATCACGTGAGTCCCGGCATTTAAGAGGAAAATCCTATCGGGAAGGTACGATAAACCGAACCAATCAATCCCTTGCTGGAATCGAACTCGAAGCGTAGCATTTAGCGGTGCGTTATACCACCGCCCTTGATTTAAGTTATTCGTTTCTGTGCTGTCTTCTTTTATTACCCTTCTACTAGATTCCGAAAGGAATGGACAATTATTAGTAGAAACAGGCGCCAAACCTAAAAGGAGATGTACAATTTGAGTAATTATTTTCCAATCTTGCGCCGTCCTCCACAATGAGATGAGAGTAAAATCGTTGTTTACCGGTTCCGGTTAAAAGAAACGTTAGTTGTTTACCTATTGATTTCTTCTTTAAAGGGACAAGTAGCTCTTCAATGAAAGCAAATTGTTTGGAACATGTGAGAAATGTTCCGGGATATTTGCGGTTTTGTGTTTTTTCTTTCTTTCTTCAATATATATTTAAATAATAACAGAAAATCTTTAAATTCAATGAGCAAAAAAATGACAGCAAATTTTAAGATGACAGCTTTTATATATCATCAAACGCAAAAACTATGCGGGCTGTTGGCTTCACACAGCCATGGAGTCAGTCGAACATGGCCGCATGTGTGTGTGTGTATGGTTTTTTGTTGTTGTTGTTGTTGTTTTTACATAAAGATATGTTTTACATCACTACTTAGGATTTTTGCGGACTTGTACACGTTCTGCGGCTTCAGTTATTGAGACTAAGGATTTAAACGAGAGAACTTGATCTTCTTTTGTTTTTATTATGCATCCAGACGTTTGGTAAATACGAGTATGGGAATTTTTATTATTAAAGCTCAATAAATATTTTAAGGGTTTTAGCCATCGGGTAGAATTCTAGAATAACGCTTATCGTTATTATCAAAAGGATTTTAGTAGACATATCTAAGGTTTGCCAGTTTTCAAACGTGTGCGGGCCAACCGGCAGCTCACCCTGCCTCTAAAACAACAACCGACGACTTCATTTTGCGACAGTTGTGCGTTTGGTCTTCAGGTCAGCTGAGCGTCGTGGCTGTTATCTCCATCGCATTCGCATGGGTCTTAATGACGTCACCTTTTCTGTCCGCTGGAAACTTGAATTAATAAATCGCGTATTTTTAATTAATAATTTCATCTTTGTAACAGAGTTTTAAATAATAGTAAGGACGGGAAGCTATAAAATTAGTGCCCGAAGTCGAAAGGCGAGAATACACAGAAGATCATGGAGAATGCATTCCCATAGTTTGGAGATTTTCCGTCTCGGGGCGCCACTTACACCATATGATGCCACAACAAAACGACCATGTTATTATTATTATTGTTTTTTTTTTTAATTTCTGAATTAAATATGTAACTGTAACACAAAATGGTAAACGCTGAGTCATCAGCGCGGATATATTGAAATAAATACATTTACGGTTTCCGTCGCCCCCCCACAATAACAGCTCTCGGACGTAGGGCGAGATGTGTCCACGAAGATCCGCAGACTGTCGTGACACACCGTCGCCATAACTAGAAATTCGCAGCATTACTGCTACAGAAGAACTTCGCGGGTACTACCCGATGTTGGAGAGAACCCAGTCGCAGACGTTTCTACAGCCAGACAAACGCATCTGACAACTTTGCGAGGTTATACACGAAGGAAAACATCAGGTGATATCCATATATCCTGTGACGTTGCCCAATGGCAAACTCTGGAAATGCAACTTTCATGACTTCTCCAACTCCGCATTTACTTTCGTGCGAGTTACGATTTGGCAGTTATAAGCAAAAGATACTGCAGGAAGTAACTTTATGATCATCGCAAAGATAAAACTCCGACGACCTCAGAGTCCTTAATTATATTCGTTATTGGCAAATGTCAAGATCTCTGAGGCGAGAACCAGCAGGTACTGCTGCTCTATACTGCTTGATATTCCACTCCGTTCACAGAGAGGAAGTAAACAAAGTCCTTTTAGTACACAGAGAAAACGTTATTTTTTCTGAAATATTCACCATTTGAAGTTTAGCAAAAATATAAATTTAATTTTACATTCAGCATTATCCGATTCTCAGATGTTTTCAGATTTATATTTCAAACAATTTTCCCTGATAACAAATTAAGTTTGAAATAATCTTTCAACCTCTTCGAAGTAATTGCGGCTTAGCCCTGCCAACGAGAAACTTGACGATAGTAGTATCACCTTTGTATTGTGCGGTGCCTAATTCTGTTAATTGTTTGCGATAGATCTTCAGATCAATGACCAAAAAGTAACGAACGATCGTACGCTATATTTACAGATCACAAAAAGTCAAGGTGTTCTAAATTTAACAATCAACTGGAATTTTTTTGTTTGTGTGTGTGTGTGTGTGTTAAATGAGGAAACATTGTTTTCAGATCTGACTTTCCATAGATCCACAACGGCTGAGAATTTTGTCCGGTTTTTCTTTGCCCAGGGGGGCCAAAGTGAAACCCCTTTCTGATGACCCGTCGTGTATTTGTTGCTCTTGTAATTCCAGACCAGTTTTTCCCACAGTTTTCAGATTGTGGGAAAAGACTGACTCTCAGTCAGGGTACAGGGTACTTCCACAGCAGGGTAAACTGAATGATCTTCTATCGTTCTGTCTACATGTATCCTCGGCTGGCTGGGTTCAATAACTACTGGGTATGCAAGCAGTTAAACCGATCAATAACTGGATACGGTTGGTACATCAGTCAGGGATACGCCAACATAATATAAAGCTAGTTAATGATTTTATTCCCGGCTATTTTTACTCCCACCTCATTTCGATGGTCCACCATTTTCGTACCAGAAGGGAACGTTCTCGGGTAGTGGGCTAACTGTTAAGATAATTTGCAATTATCTCTTGTTTAGGTTAGCCATGTTAATGCGGCGAGCCTTTCCTGAAGAGAAATGTTTATTAATGAGATTTTTAATTTATTCACCCAATCACCATCAGGCGGCGTCACTGCATGGAATATGTTCTATTTACGCTTTCGATCCAAGTTTCCAATACCTTTCTGAAACTTTCGAACCACTTTTTAAATTACAACCTCTCTCTGACTGTTTCTAGCCAAAGGTATTCCTTTCTTTCTTCATGCGCGAAAAAGCTCTAATAACGTTTTTTTCTCTTAAAGTCTGACATGTGCCTCTTTCAAAAGCTTGTTTCAACAGTAAACAATATTTAAAGATCTTTTGCTACATCTTCTAAATACTTGGAATCTAGAAATATCTCAGAGATGTTAGCAGAACCAGTTCGTATGATCCAGTTTCTTGACTGCAGAACGGTTACAAGAGCGTGGCTTTGTTTTTTTTATTAGTCCAGAACTTTTAGGTGCGTTTAAAAATAGATTAAAAGGGAAGCGATGAACGGAATGTGAAGGGAGCTTCTCTTCGTTGAAGGATTAGGGGGATTTCTTCATATTGCAAAGCTACAATCTGAATCTCTCTCCAAAAATAATTTAAAAACTGGACATAGGCACTCTCTCTCTCTCTCTCTCTCTCTCTCTCTCTCTCTCTCTCTCTCTCTCTCTCTCTCTCCCATCTCTCTCTCTCTCTATTGACGTCTCATCTCTTTCTCTCTATGCTGTCATCTCTCTTCTCTCTCTCTCTTCTTCTCTCTCTCTCTCTCCTCTCTCTCTCTCTCTCTTCTCTCTCTCTCTCTCTGTACTGACATCATATCTCTCTATTGACGTCATCTCTTTCTGTACTGATGTCATCTCTCTCTCTCTCTCTCTCTCTCTCTGTACTGACATCATATCTCTCTATTGACGTCATCTCTTTCTGTACTGATGTCATCTCTCTCTCTGTACTGACATCATATCTCTCTATTGACGTCATCTCTTTCTGTACTGATGTCCTCTCTCTCTCTCTCTCTATCTTAAGCCCAATACTTTTGCCATGAAACCGCGACAAGCCTAAGTACAAATAGGTGAGATAATCTGCCATTTTTCATGACAATAAATATGAAAATATTTTGAAGGAAATCTTAATGCAGAAAAATCAAAACAGATCAGTAGAGCACTTTCATGCTAATTTTGTTCCTAAACTACATCCTTATCACAATTAAATGGAAGCAATTTATTACAGATTTAACAGACATTATCTTCATTTTATTTTTCATATTAAATGTGAAACTTTGACGCAGTACATCCAGCTACTATTTGATTGTATTAGCCATAAACATTAACCCTCCTACACAGATCCGTTTTTACCATATTCAAGCTTTGTTATATTTAGTCAAAACACTGGTAATGCAAAACACACGGGGTCAACACCGGGCAGGTTTTTTGTTATACAACTGAGAAAGTTATCGTGCGCCCCAGCCTTCATGGCTCAACCAGTGCTGAGCAATACAACTCTGAATGGTAGTGGGATGCAAGCGCACCCCAGATATCATACAAAGGGGTAAACAGGCATTTGCCTTCAGCAGAGCGAAATGCTTTCTTCAGAGATGTTCGACTGCAAGGTACTGGACAGCTTGTGACAGGACACCACCCGCTTTATGTTCGGTTTAAAGGGGGGGGTTAAAAAATTGTTGATAAAGCTTGAAACCGATTCCCCATGTAGTAAAATTTAAAGCGATCTGGTCCAGTTTACGTGAACCTAGTTAACGGTAAGCCCACAGCTGCCACCCTGCCGACTTTACACGAAGCACCTGCTACATTTTTGTCTCCTTCCTCTTAATTACAAACTTCGTGGTCTTTTTCGTGCGTTTTTTTAGAAAGTGAATCAAACCTCAGGTCGCTTTGATTGTTTTTCGGCACTCAGCAGTTTCTGCAACACAAACAGATTTATTAGAAGACTTCAAATTCAGGCGTCAAGAACGCAAAGTCTCATTACCAGAAACTAAACAAACGTCGTTCCCTACCTAACGTGGAATCACCCAAGCTTGTTGATATGTCCCGTACACGCCTGGGGGTAGGGGACAAGCCAGATGTGTATTTGTCGTTTACATTCTGAAATTTCCGCACATCACGCCGGTTATGGGTGAGGTGTGGCTAGATTCGTCTTGGGAGCTAAATTCACACAGAGAGAAAACTCTGTTCTAGAGGGTTCAGCCTGGAGAAATCCTACCCCTCCTGCCGTATTAACTTACGAAGGAGTTGGGTAGCCCGCCGAGGATGAGGTACACTAACACTAAAAAAGAATAATACAGGTCGAAATAAGGCCTCACTTGTAAACGGCTGTGGCGGCCGGTCGTGGAACAGACCCCAGCGCCCAACACACACTTGCAACCTCACACACACACTCCAACAATTGCACCACACCCCCCAAAAAAGTTAGTCAAGAACGGATCCGGAAAGCAGGGTGTACAGGGTGACGGGCTTACTGCGGAGAGGAGGGCTGTCCGGAAGCTGTGAAGCTGTGATCGGGACCCCAGTCGGAGAGCCGGATGAGCGGAACACGTGGCGGCGAGTCTGGAGAGGTCTTCGGGCGAATGTGTTTAAGGCCATTATTTTTTCCATCAGTTGGCGTTTGTATTCTATTTTAGGCCTTAAGGAATGGAAACTGGTCTCGCAAGGTCTGCCATTATGCCGTACATAGCAATCGTTGCCCGTCTAGATCTCCGTTGTTTTTGTTGTTGTTTTCTTTGCGGCTGCAGCGGCTTAGTAAGGTTCCCGTCCACGATTAAATTTGAGACGCCAGCGAATCCGCATCAGAGTTCCCCCCCCTGAGACATTAAACCGCTTGATAATTCCGTCGGTGCGAGGCTTCGCCGGGGTGGGGATGGGGAAAGCGAAGGTCCGAGAAGCTTTCGCTCGTCTTGTCCGTCTGACGACGAGTGATCTTGACAAGAGTTTCACTCCCAGACCCCGCGATTCTTCACTTTACAAAGCGAATGCTGACCGTTTGTCTCTTGAGGTACTTGCAACGGAGTAGGGGGCGCAGTCGTAGAATTGGTCTTTCTCCAAAACACTTGAAAAGTGGAAATCTTCAAATAACCGAACACGATATTTAACCCTCCGTGTGCCATGCCAGTTTTACCGTCCTTATGTCATCCCGACCTAGCAGCGCCAGTTACTATTCGTACTGTATACTTATGGTGTCGTAATAAAACACGTGGGGGTTTATGCAGATTTTTTCGTCATACGTAGGGTTAACGATATATCCACGTATTAGTTTCCTTGAAGCGGACGTTGTGTCCTTAAACTGGATATTTATGTGAACTAAATGTATGTACAAGAAACTCGACACCCACGGATTCGAGCTGAGCCCGAATCCAAACAAAATCCAAGACTTCGTCTAACGACTGATCTTGTAAGAACAAGAAAATGCCATAGCGACATTATTGGGTTTAATTAACAGATTCCCAGTAGTCTAACAGGCGCAGCCTAGCTATAAATCAAGAAAAACTAACGTTTATTTCGGTTTAATGTTACACAGTTTAAAAATCTCAACAACCAAAAAAGCGGATGATTTTGGCTGTTTGTGCTTAATAATTATGTTAAATAAAATCTATATATCTTCAGTCCTTATCCAAACAAGTAAGAAAAGCAAAACGTTAAAACATTTCTTTATTTCTTGAAAAGAAGCTTATAATAAGGCGATAAGCTGCCAGCATGTTATTTCCTGATAGTTCTATCCAAGTGTTTTCTGATGTAGTTGACTAGCACATTAACTCCCGTAATCCGAATGGCCTTAAAAGTCCAATAATTACAGAGTGCCCAGCTTACCTGATGGTCCGGGGTCTTGGAGCCGGGCAATTTTTTTATCCATCCACTCTCCTTGATCACTATACATAACTTTCACTTTCATCTTCCCTAATGGTCTCGTCTCCAAAAGCAGGAGAGGTTAACGAGAAATGCTAAAGCATAATTCGGACAAATTTAAAAATTAGTACTCGCGGACCTAATCCGTTCTTTCATTAGGCTTCACTTCAAACGAGCGTTTTTACACAGACTATTATACGATTCAGTATAAAAACAAGAATGAAGTTATTTGATATCATGTTGCAAGGGCTATTTAATAATTTTTTTGGTTGAATGATACAAAAACACCTTATTTAGAATTTATTCACGACTTGGTATCTAATGTATTCAAAACAAGCAAAAACACATTTCCAGTATGCACCGATCGTCTGTGTGGTTTAATGGAAGCTGGTGCACGCAATTAAATAGAGAACTAACGGAAGTGAAAACCAGCTGTTTATTATGCTGTTTTATCTGGCGCGGATCGGTCCAGCTAATCTGTCTGTCTGTCTGTCTGCACGCCGCCGTTCGAGAATTAATAATGTATGCTGCAAATAACCCATTTTAAAATGACCCGAGAAATACGGGATGATCATACTTCGTATACTACTCACGTAAACTTTATCACGACTATAGAGTGAACAAGGATCCATCCCGACGACCGAAGTGTTCCAAACAATACATTTTTTTTAAAAAAAAAACCTGTTTCGTAATCTTCACAGCATACATACATAATAATAATAAAATAATAATAATAATAATAATAATAATAATAATAATAATTAATTAATAATAATAATAATAATAATAATAATAATAATAATAATAAATAATAATAATAATAATAATAATAATAATAATAATAATAATAATAATAATAATAATAATAATAATAATAATAATAATAATAATAATAATAATAATAAATAATAATAATATTTAGAGGAACAATAGAACACGTAACTAAGATGATTGGCCGGAGAAGGATTGTTTAAATCGGAAAAGAATAGATTTCGATCTTTTTTATTAAAATAAAAAAGAAAAAAAAGCATATAAACGGTTCGGTCTATGGAAATCATTGACCTGGCACTAAGTCTCGATCGATCCATTTTATAATTACCAGAACCAATTTTTCTGTGTTTTCTGTATTTTCTTGTATTCACGCTGTGTCTTCCTCCCACGAGTATTTCGTCCTTCGTTCCTTCCTTACCCAAAGGTTGGGAAGAAACATCTGCGCAAGTTAGATACAGAAATATATCTTCACCCCTTATGGGTGACGATCGCCAAAGCTACCAAGAAATAGCGGAAATAATTTCTACTTCGCTGGTAAATCATAATCTACCTTTCTCCGCTCAAAATGTAACTATCATTTTCATCCATAAATGTTCAATTAAATATCAGAAGTTTGATACGCTTATCAATTCTGATACGCTTTCCCTTCGATCGTCTGTGCTGGAAGTTAATTTTTAAAGATATATTTACTTTATACATGCAAATTTTCGAATACCTTTATAAATATTTTTTCATATTATTTCGTACTGCTTTCCATAAGACTTTCTTTTTTAAAAATTTCTCATGTACAGCTGTATACTAATCAAAATTGGCTAAGGATCGAACGGTTATCAACAATCCATGAATATTGCAACTAGAAATCGTACAATCGGTTATGGTCCCAAACCTTAAACCTAACCTACTCCATGGGACTCTCAACTACAGTGTGACCAAATTCCCTCTAGTGCTTCAAGCTCTGAGATGCACGTGAATGCACGGCCCTCTGATTTTCAGGTAAGTGTCAGTGTGCGTAACGTCGTTCTGTAATTCAAGAGGTGGTTTATTATAGCCAAGACGGTAATCTTTAATATCGGTTCACCTCAGGGTGCTGAGCTTAGCTTAAGCCAGAACGTCGTTTCCAGGGCCTGGGATCGGTATCAGGTCAGACTATTGGTAGTGCTGCCAGACAACAGAGTGGAGGGTCGATCCATGTCAAGAATGCATAGCCAGGATCGCTTTTTCGTCTTGTAAATGTGAAGAAACAGTTTCCGGGTAGCAACTCACTTTTACTCTGACCTTGACAATGCAGCAGGTTTCGATTTCTCAACAGAAACCTATGTAACTATGCGCGTCGCTGACCATGGGGTCGCTCCGGCTGCGGTAAGACTAGAGCCGGCGCGTGTTGTGGCACCACTGGCGGTTACTTTCGGTCACGTGCAGCAGGTTCCCGTTCGCTTTTGTTACTGTCGCGCGCAGGTGCGCCCTGGTCTGGTAATATCTTGTCTCTTTTATTAATCTTATTGAAAGACCCTTTCTAGCTAATTCTAGTTGCTCTCTCTTGGCATTTCGCTTAACTGACCGCAGAGGGCGTCTTTACGCAAAGTTCGGTGTCCAGCCGGGTCCTAAAACGAAACGTGCAAAGAGGCTTCCCGCAAGGAGAGACAAACTGAGATGTGCCTGCGAGTGAAGAACACACGAGAGATCGCTGACTGAAACCGGATGAGCCACCCCCAATCCACCCCGATTTCGGGATCTTTGATCTGTGGAGGGATCGCTCTGACCAAGATCAGACAACGGTCGCTGTCGGAATGGAAAATCGTCTTCTTTCACTGGCAGATGCTACCGGCTGACGGTTTCCACGAGGTACACTTTCGCCTCTAGGTTAAGCGTTCCTGCGCAATATACAAAAACCGCGTTTTTGTAGCCAATTTCTAATGATACAGATTCTTCAACGTGTTGCATCCAACCGCCATTTACGACTAACCTTGGACTCCTAAAGTTTGGCACCAAAGCGCCATCTCTGAACGGGACTGGTTTGTACACCATGGCTGCGGCGCAGGGCGGACCGTGAAAGGCTGGAAGCTATTTACGGACGAGTTCCGGACTTTCTCGACTGGTACCCGGCACCGCCGACGTCCATTATTATTCTGTTTTGGAAATCGATTTTATTTGAAGCAACAACAACAACAAAAGAGGAGGTGGAAATCTCGAAACCGATAATAAACAATGTGAGCACCAAAGGTGAGGGCGAAGACGGATGATGACATTCGCGAATTTGTATAATGGGTACTTTTATGATCAAAGTATATTCAGGAACCGGTGAGTTTGGTATAGTGAATGCCTCGTATGCCGATGTCGGTATGCAAATTGGAAAAAAAAGAAGAAAAAAAACATTATTATAATCATTAGAAGAGAAATAGTTTTTATTTTAAAAAAAAGAATTTTTCTTTAATTTGCGACAAACGGAAAAAAAATCGTATAATACCGAAAATCAGAATTATTTCCATATCTGATTCCCCTCTCACTCTTTTTTCCCCTTCTATTTATCATTCACGTGATCTTCTTGAAAGAGACAGAAATAAATCAGTACTGGAATTGGAAAGTCGGAGGGGGTGGTGTTTACTTCCAGTAACAGCCACGGGTAAGTTAGCGCCTCCTCGAAAATTCCACCTGTGGCGTGGCGACCGGAATGAGATAGCAGCAGACATTCACGTCAAAGACAAAAACCGTCAGGGACGGCTGCTTCAAGAGAAAGAGTAACTGCGCGTCGCAAAAATAAGGGGGAATTTTCCCCCTAGAAGTTCAGATATCAGAAAGGAAGAAAACGTGAGCCGGAAGCCGTAATTATAGGTTAAAAAATTTTTAGAAATAATACATCAAGAAGAGATGATGATCAAACGAGTATTGAGTGATAGAAGTTGGAGAAGAAACTTTTTGATATGCAATTAATTTTTAACAATCATTCTAACTCACTCACTCACATAGATACAGGTGCATCTCAAAAAATTAGAATACCGTGGAAGAGTTCATTGTTCCCGTAATTTAATTGAAACAGTGAAACTTTAATATATTCTAGATTCATTACACACAAAGTGAAATATTTCAAGCCCTTTTTTGTTTTAATCTTGATGATTACGGCTTACAGCTCATGAAAATAAAAAATCCACTATCTCAAAATATTAGAATATTTCATAAGATCAATAAAAAAAAAGGATTTATAATATAGAAATGTCGAATTTCTGAAAAGTATGTTCATTTATGCACTCAATACTTGGTCGGGGCTCCTCTTGCACGAATCACTGCATCAATGCGGCGTGGTATGGAGGTGATCAGCCTGTGGCACTGCTGAGGTGTTATGGAAGCCCAGGTCGCTTTGATAGCGGCCTTCAGCTCGTCTGTATTGTTGGGTCTGGTGTCTCTCATCTTCCTCTTGGCAATACCCCATAGATTCTCTATGGAGTTCAGGTCAGGCGAGTTGGCTGGCCATTCAAGCACAGCAATACCATGGTCAGCAAACCAGTTACTAGTAGTTCTGGCACTGTGGGCAGGTGCCAAGTCCTGCTGGAAAAGGAAATCAGCATCTCCATAAAGCTTGTCAGCAGACGGAAGCATGAAGTGCTCTGAAATCCCCTGGTAGATGGCTGCATTGACTTTGGACTTGATAAAGCACAGTGGACCAACACCAGCAGATGACATGGCACCCCAAATCACCACTGACTGTGGAAAGTTCAGACTGGACTTCAAGCAACTCGGATTCTGTGCCTCTCCACTCTTCCTCCAGACTGTGGGACCTTGATTTCCAAATGAAATGCAAAATTTACGTTCATTTGAAAAGAGGACTGGACCACTGAGCAACGGTCCAGTTCTTTTCCTCCTTAGCCCAGGTAAGACGCTTCTGACGTTGTCTCTGGTTCAGGTGTGGCTTGACACTAAGAATGGGACACTTGTAACCCATTTCCTGGACACGTCTGTGCGTGGTGGCTCTTGATGCACTGACTCCAGCCTCAGTCCACTCCTTGTGAAGCTCCCCCAAGTTCTTGAATCGGCTTTGCTTGACAATCCTCTCAAGGCTGCGGTCATCCCTCTCGCTTGTGCACCTTTTCCTACCACACTTTTCTCTTCCAGTCAACTTTCCATGAATATGCTTTGATACAGCACTCCACGAACAGCCAGCCCTTTCAGCAATGACCTTCAGTGGCTTACCTTCCTTATGGAGGGTGTCAATGAGTGTCTACTGGACAACTGTCAATCAGCAGTCTTCCCCACGGTTGTTGTTGCGTGTACTGAACCAGACTTAGAGATTGATGGTATTTATACTGCATAAATAGTGATTTACTCAAACTTGAAATGGAATATTCTAATATTTTGAGATACGTTTTTTCTATTTTTTGTACTGTCGGCCGTAATTATCAAAATTAAAATTAAAAAATGCTTGAAACATTTTAGTTTACATGTAATGAGTCTAGAATATGTACAATTTCACTTTCT
Organism: Nautilus pompilius; assembly: GCA_018389105.1. Lineage (NCBI taxonomy): Eukaryota > Metazoa > Mollusca > Cephalopoda > Nautilida > Nautilidae > Nautilus > Nautilus pompilius. The sequence goes on along the minus strand of JACATO010001720.1, from coordinate 39,504 downwards.
GAAATAACTGACGAAAAATATTGAACTCTTCCGCGATATTCTGATTATTTTTAGATGCACCTGTACATGTGTGTGGTTGTTTGCACTAGATTTATGTTTGTTTGATCGGACCTGGTTATCAGCGGCTCCGGAAATGCTTTTTCTTGGAGCAAACGTGGCCAAGAATCAGGTTCTTAGAGAGGGATGAGGGAAGCGACATCCGACGGCACTCGCTATTTCCGCGCTCCTTGTTTCTGCAAGGGTGTGGCCGAATAATGCGATCGGACCTCGAAGCTTGTCGACATGCAACGCCTATCCTCTCAGGAGGCGCTGTCGACATCTTGTTTTCGCTGGTGGAGCCGCATCCCTATTGTCCACGATTTGTGGAGTATACGACAGGCGAGACGCGAAGAGCGACTGGCATCCAGACAGAAATATCGCTGATATCTCCGCCAAAGAGTCCGTGTCACCACCGAATATTCTGATTGATGGAAAAGTTTCTCAACGTGACATGCAAACTAGATGTACCAATTTTCTTTTGAGTTGTAATTCTTCTCGATAAATCAATCAGATACTGCGTGGAGAGAACGCAAAAGGTAAATTGTGCTAGAATTACGACAATCTAAAACACACAAAAAAAAGGGGAAATTCTAATGCTTTTTTTTTTTGAGAGGAAGATGAAAGGACGAAAAACGGAATTTCAATCGTCGGCATCAGAAAGAAGAATGTCTCTGTCATACCAAAACAGGCTACAATTTCCGCCACGCAATATTTCATTTCATGAATTCTTAAAGATTTAATTGTGAGAGTGAAAGGGAAATATTCCCCTCTCTTTATTTTTTTTTTTTAAATTTAGAACAGAAAATTAAATTATGTTTTGATTTAAAAAAAAATAAAAATGTAAAGTTGTTTTTTATTCAATATTTCAGGAAATAGATTGTCGGTTTTAACAAATTGGTTCATTAGCATTAAAATTAACTGGTAGTTAGAAAGCAAATATCTTTTACGGAGAAGATGAATTAATTGTTTTGGCTTTCAGTGCCAAAATGGCTTTTTTTCGATATCCGATTTTCCTTTTTTAGCAATTTATCTTATGGTAAATAAATCGCGCTTGTGTAAGTATTAATTCATTTTTTATTCGTAAAAAAAATATTTAAATCAGAACCGAATTCCTTTCTCTTTTAGCGCACAAACTGATCGTCTCACCTCTCAGTACGAACGAACCATTTTGGTGAATATTTGAGCCACAACTACTCTTCTGGGAATGACTAATGATTTAGGAAAGATAATCCGTGCGCGAGTTCTAATGACTTTCTGAAACTCTGTAGAATTCATAAGGGAGAAAACCCTGGCTGGAGCGTTGCTCAGCCATCCAGCGCCTCCTCCGGTGGAACCCGGCGCTTCAGACTTCTTCAGATACATTCCTACGAGAATACTTGATTTCTAGATGTGGGAGAAAGCTGTAATGTTGGGAAGGAACCCACACGGCCGGCTGGTGAAAAAAACAAGGGGGAGGAATCAAACTCTGATCCTTAACCAGGTCCACTATTAATTCCCCATGTCGAATTTCCGACCTTACCATTATTATGATTCGTAGATTTTAACTGGAAGCTAAAACCGAACGAGATTCTGCCGTATTAACCTGACCACGTAATATCAGAGAAACTGTCAAAGTTTTAAAAGAATAGAGAGGAAAGTGTACAGTAAACAAAAGCATATTTTCTAATTGACACCAGCAGGGATATTAACGCTTGGGAACGTGTTCTTATTTTTTTACGAATTAAATTATATGCAAATAACGAAACGATCTTATTTATAAATGGATGTGTTTTTAAATCAAATATGATGCTTGTCAAAGAATTAATTAATATTTCTCTGATATACCAAAACTACATTTTTTTCATGTTTCTCTTAAATTAGCATAAATTTTCTAAAATATCGTTAACAAAATTGTTTAATGAAATTTCATTTATAAATATTTACACACCAATACCAAATAACTAAAATTACTAGAATATACTAAATTTTCAAATAAATTTCAAATGTTGCAATTAGAATCACTTCATCTCTGTAAAGTGAACAAAACGTCATAGTTAGGTTGTAAATTAATGTAACTATTCAGTATTAATATAGGTTTATGTTTATTAAAGTTCTTTCTTTTAAGATTATATAACAAAGAGGAAGCCGGTTATGGTTAAAATTATGTTAATTTGGTATTTCTAATGTTTAAAGCTGCTTACAAAAATTAACCAAATTTTTTAAAAATTGTATTATTAATGTTGTTTTTTTATATATATTAGGATATTATCTGAATATGATTTTAAGGATCTTGTATTTTTATTAATAATAATACTACTAATAATAATAATAATAATAATAATAATAATAATAATATTAAATAATAATAATATTAATATAATAAAATAATATAATAATATTATTACTAATTAATAATATAATAATCTTGAATAATAATAATATAATAATAATACTAATAATAATACTATAATAATAATAATAATAATAATAATAATAATAATAATAATAATCTAATACTAATAATCATAATAATAATAATAATATAATATTAATCATAATAATAATAATAATAATCATAATAATAAAATAATAATAATAATAATAATAATAATGTTGAAAACGCGGAATAACCTTTACACGATTTGCGATCTCTGAAAATCGCTGGCAAAGTTTCTTTCCTTAAGTCAGTTGCCATCGTTCGTTTCAGATGTCACTAAATTTGCATTTCGGGTTTTTCTTGCAACACTTTCAATTAATGATATATAGGATTTACCAAACTGTATTCAGTTTACATAGAATTTCAAATGACACTCAGTTAGTGCCGAGTTAAACTATTAGCACTAAAACAAAAAAGAAAATCACTTCAGATTTCTCTTTTTTAACCGTGTGAGAAGCCTCTGTCCTGTACAGTAAGATATACACCATTTTAGTATATCGTTGTTCTTACTTTCTTTGCCTTTTACATTTCGTTTTGGTTTATGTTTTTACTGCTGTGATTTTCCTACTATTATATATATTATATATATTTTTTTTAAAAAAAAAAAAAACATAAACAACTTCTCATTTGGTAACAGCTGAAAGGAAATTCTAGTCCAAAATTCGGAAAGAGTCTGGAAAATCTTGCTAGAACTCACAGCACCCTGGGAAGTCTCGCAGGGGTTGGAGTCTGGAAAGTCTTGCTAGAACTCACAGCACCCTGGAAGTCTCGCAGGGGTTGGAGTCTGGAAAGTCTTTCTAGAACTCACAGCACCCTGGGAAGTCTCGCAGGGGTTGGAGTCTGGAAAGTCTTGCTAGAACTCACAGCACCCTGGGAAGTCTCGCAGGGGTTGGAGTCTGGAAAGTCTTGCTAGAACTCACAGCACCTGGGAAGTCTCGCAGGGGTTGGAGTCTGGAAAGTCTTGCTAGAACTCACAGCACCCTGGGAAGTCTCGCAGGGGTTGGAGTCTGGAAAGTCTTGCTAGAACTCACAGCACCCTGGGAAGTCTCGCAGGGGTTGGAGTCTGGAAAGTCTTTCTAGAACTCACAGCACCCTGGGAAGTCTCGCAGGGGTTGGAGTCTGGAAAGTCTTGCTAGAACTCACAGCACCCTGGGAAGTCTCGCAGGGGTTGGAGTCTGGAAAGTCTTGCTAGAACTCACAGCACCCTGGGAAGTCTCAAGATGTTCTGCTGCAGATTTGTACAAAAACTCCCTTAATTTTGCTTAATAATACGAGGGATCAGAAGTATCAGTAAATAATGAATGAACGTAAATTTCGCGCGACGCCATTGTTTGAAAAGTTTGTAGCAGAAAACGATAAAACGAATAATATATGTTGGTGGCGTTACTTCTATCTTAACATGCAAGCTGCTCTGCTCGAACCTTAGACAACTGATGTACTCCTCCCTGGGTATTTAAACTCACTTCGGTACCTTAACTACTTTTCTTTTTAGAATGCAAAAAAAAAATGTTTTCTTTAAAACCATAATTTATAAAAAATATTTGATTGTTTGACTACTTTTATATATATTTTTTAAATTTGCTCTAGAGAGGCAAAACTGTTGTAATAGGCGATTTATTATAATCAAATTTTTCAAAACCCATGCCCACATATTCGTTGTTAACACTTTCAGGTCCAGGGACAAATTTTCAATCCTTTAACTTCGCCTATCTACCTTTTTTTAAAACCAAGTTACCTTCTGTTGTTGCTGTTTTAATCTATTATCTTAATACAAAGCTGTCTCTTATTTTTACCTCTAATAATTATGTATTTCCAACAAGGCCTTAGTTAAAATGCAATCAGTTTGATATAACGACTTTCTTTGAACAATCTACGACCAAACTAATGACTTTGTAAAGCTATTGCAGAGATGCTCTGATTGCGGAATGGATTAATAGTTTTCCGAAGAGTTGCACCTGCGTATTTATTCCTAGTTCAGATAAGCATCTGCCGATCTTGAAACAATCGATGAAGCATCAATACGACAAAAGACAGGTTTTGAATCTAAAACGCGAATGACTACACATTGTTCAACTGTAAAGAGAGACTGCAGATATATCTGTGTTTTCCACAAAGAGGGACCGCTTTACTTTATCTAAACCATTTGTATCTAAACAGGGGAGAAGGAAAAAACACAAGAAATGTAGGTATGAGCGGTAATTAAATCTAGAAGAAGCCCGGACTGCTCATGTGTATACTAACTAATAATGCACCGCAGTATAATTTTCAAGTCACGCACCGTTTGGAAGTTGTTGGCTCGAGATAACGGCTGCCTACTTAAGTGAACTCCAATACTCCATTCATTCAGATCACGGTTATTCTCGCCACTTCATCTCATCCCCGCCTTCCGGAGAACGATTCTCTCGGAACAAGTGCCGTACATTTTCGAGCAGCACTTACGTGTGCCGGGGCCCCGTTTTTTAATGGGAACCGGGTGTGTGTGTGTGTTGTGTGTGTGTGTGTGTGTGGAGACTTCTCCACTTCTTGAAGGCAACTTTTTTGAAGAATTCCAGACAAGTGCGTTCGAAATTCCACTGCAGAGAAAATTGGAGGGAAGGAAGCAACAACAACAAGCTTTCGTTTATTCGATGGCTGGCATCGGTAATAAGGGAAGAGAAATCCCTCTGGTGTTTCTGGCGCTGCTCACAGATCGCCCACCGGTTCTTGTGCGGGATTCTTTCAGTGCGACTCGATGCGGAAAATAATTGTCTTCGTCTTTGAGACTAAATGGAAAGAATTTTTTTTTTATTCCAAAGAACTTAGGAAAAGGAATACTCTCTTGTTGTCTGGAAAGATAGGGGGCGCTCCCAGACCCCGACGCTCCGGTTTATGAAGTCATTCTGCGATGCTTCGCTTGTTCTCTTGTATTTCTGTCCGCATTAAGACCAAACAATGGTATTTTTTCTTAAGAAATGAAATAAAATGCTGCCGTTCCTTGAATCAAGAACAGATTATTTTTCTTATATATATAATAGGAATTCAAAGTTAAGGAACCATCTGGAATCGCTGCCGATTTCCACGATCGTCAGCCATTAACCGCAGCGGTTCCCTTTGTTCAAAGATTTCCCAAACACATCGCCAACATTCTGTGGCTTTCCTGTTACTGAAGATTGAGAGGGCGACGGGGACGAAATGTGGGGGGGCTCTCCCTTTCTTTCCGGTTTGTAAAAGTAAATGGAAACTCCGTCACGGAAGATCACGGTTTAGCTTCACCGCGACTAGCTAAGGAAACAAGAGGGGCACCGGGGCGGACTGGGGGGGGGGCGTGGTCGCTGAGAAACACAACCCTGTCGGGGGCTGGCTTAGGGATTTTTTGACCCCGGAAATGTACACGGATAATGGTTAATGATACCGATCCAATTAAGCTGAAGTACAGTTATTAAATGTATTTAAACATTTTTAATACTAATTCGAAATTCACGCCTAAGATTATTTGTAGTTAAAACCAAATGGAAAATTCAACGATTTATATCCTTTTCCGTTCGCTGGAATTTTATATGGCTGCTGTTTAGATAATTAGAATCTAATATAAACCAACCAACCATAGCGGAAAACGAATTTCCTTTCTTCTGATGAAGATTTTATAATTTTAAATATTTTATTTCCTTTTACTGTATTTGTATATTTGAATTTACGTTGGTTATTTACGTATAAGTTTAAGCCAAAAAATAATCCTTAATGAATTTGTTCAACTAAATTTTGAGTAACTAATAATTTACACTAACACACATAAATAAATGACAGCCTCTCTTTTTTTGCTTGGAAAAGGAAATATTCTACTTCAAAAGAAGACAAAATATACATTAGGTATATTTTAATAAAGGAATACGTGTGTTTTTCTTCTTCTTGTATTGCTTCCTTTTTAAATATATTTTAACATATGCGTTATTCGAGTTCTCGTCTGTCAGAAAATATTTTTAATTGAGAGGAAAAAAAGAGATATATCCACATCTTTATCGCATGCACCGTAAGAAAGTTAGCTACAACTTTCTGTGAGGGAGACAACCTCATTATAATCAGATGCAAGCTGTTATCTGTTGACTACCAATAGCGTATTATCTACAGGGGGAACATTCAGCACGTACGTATCTTTTTTATTTGTTGCTGAATCTGGTTTCGACGGTAAGCTCGGACACACTTGGAAACCGAAGTTCAGCCATCGCCACGTCGAGCGATCACGATACACGTTAACCACCGCCTCATATCTCCTAGACGTCCGCGCCATACAGGAAAAAAAAAAAAACACTTTTTAAAAAATCGCATTTTCTTCTCTATATCACGCGTACCACATCTGTCACTATAAATCCGTGGCGTTAAAGTCTTGCCAGACATATGCCTTCAATCAGGTGCGAATTGTTTTACTTAAAGGAAAATCCATGTACAACACGAGGAGATTAATTCTATTCTCATGAATATGTATATAAAAATTAGGTTGTCCTTTTAAAACAAAAAAGAATCAGCATGACAAGAGGAATGTTCTTTTTGTAATTCGACGTCTTTAATTTGTAATGTAAACTAGGATTTGCGTATACACAGCTTTAATACGTCCCCCATTTTCTTTAGATCTGACCCGACATAATAGTTAAAAGTATGTATAGGTCGTGACAAACCTTTTTGAGATTTCTTCGCATATCTTGTGACTTAGTACGTATATACATATATTCTATCAGTATACTGAGAAACTATCATCAATTTAAAAAGCAATTTCCTCAACTTGGCGATTCGCTTATGACCAAACAATGTCTTGTAAGGATGACATGGATTTCTTACAACTACAATTACCTGTTTAACATTCGGACACAATCCAATATTAGATTTTTTTCCTAATGTAATCTTTTGTAATATTGTAAGTAAAATTAAACCAAAAGCATGCTGTGTATACCATAAATCAATCGACCTCGGCTATACTTCTTCAGTCAACTACCGAAGAGCACAAAGATAGGTCAGAAAGCCACACGTTGATTTTCATACTTTTAATGTTATCGACTTTTGCTTTCCTGTGACATAAAAGATTAAATTCAGAGGTTATAAAAAACAGGTTTTTATAATAGTTTTAGTGAGGCAGAAGGCAAATAGTATAACATTCTTTTCTTAATGTTTCATATGACATCCCCTCCATAATTGCATACATTTAACATGACTATATGAACATCTATTCACTAATTTTTCATTTTAAATATCATAGATACGTACATTTTAAGTTCTGAAATATAAATATAGTTAGGAATGAAAATTTCTAATGTGGAAATAATTAGTTTCTTATCGTTTAAAATGTTTTTCTATTAATTTTTTCACTTTTATATCAACATTTAAAAAATAAATTTTATTCGATCAAAACAATAGGTCACTGACAAAACAACCACAAGGTTTCGTAAATTCACACACACATATATATATAATGTCATTTTAAAAAATCCGCAGCAAATACTGAAAAATTTAATAGGTAACAAATTTGATTCTTACAAGTTATGACTCGCTTCTGCTTCTGACATTCCTGAAACAGAAAACTTGTATTTAAGGGAAATTTACTAATTTATTTTTGGAACGAGGTGTTTGTTTTATCTTTTGTCGTTGTACATAAAAAACTGCTCCCTCCATCTAAAAAAGACTTATCATAAATATCTCGACTATTCTTTTTTAAATAAATAAACAATCCGGTGCATTTTTGTAAACGGGAACTTTGGCTTTCGCTAACTAAGTCCGCCCATCCAAATTTAGGTGATCAAAAGAACCTCTTACTACTACTTATGCGTCTGTGTAACTGCATGAGCAAGTTTTTCGGATAAATGCTTTCTGCGGTGACAGTTAATACTTCTAAAAGATATATTACAGCCCTGCGCGGTTAAACCAGAAAATAAATGACGGTAACAGAACGAGATCATAACATTTTTCCCAATGTTCGGAAAACTGTGTTTTTTTCCTAAACTTGCACAAGAAATCTGAGCTTAGTTTGTTCATCTCTCGTCTCTCGCTCATCGCTCATCTCTCTCTCTCTCTCTCTCTCTCTCTCTCAGATCTCTCTCTCTCTCTCAATCTCGCTCTCTCACTCTCTCTCTCTCTCTCATCTCTCTCTCTCTCTCTCTCTCGCATCTCTCTCTCTCTCTCTCTCTCTCTCTCTCTCTCTCTCTCTCTCTCTCTCTCTCTCTCTCTCTCTCTCTCCTCTCTCTCTCTCTCTCTCTCTCAGGCGCTAGAAATGTTCGTCGTCGTCAAAAAAATAGATGGTCAACTGGTTAGAAGTGCTTAATTCCATGCAACTACATTAGTGATTTTATATTTATGTTTACAGTTGCAGCAAAGTTTGACACATTTACTTTATTCCGTATAAATGGGAAAACGATGTCCTTTCTATGACAACCGGGTAATAGACTTTTGATGCCGTTTCTAGTTAAGATTCGAGTAAATAGAGAAGTGTAAGAATCTTTGAAAGTCGTACAAATAATAGGTATGAACCTAAAGCTTTTCTGTAATGGCGATCAGAAAATACTAGCAGTTATCTTCCGTATTACCTAAGAATTCAGCTGTGTCTCACTCAAAGACGAGTGTATTGATGGTATTATTGAATACTTTCAAAATGAATAAGTAAATAATTGTCATGGTCTTTATACTGTCAAATTTACTGACAGTTACAGTTGAGTGATAGATAAGTCAACTCCGACTTGAGCTGCTAGAGGAGTATGGATGGCTCTCGCAGACGATCGCCTGAAATGTAGAAACACTAGAAGCCTTTTATAAAAATCTTCCGTCCTACAACGACACCTGGTGATTCTTCAGTTGAAATCCTTCCAGACTTTCCCTGTGTAAATATTCAACCGTTGGAGCAACAATCTAAATTATCGTCATTGAGATTCTGACGAGCTTCGACAGTTGTGCTTGCCTCATTCGTGCAATTTAATCTTGTTCAGAATCCGACACGTTTAGACAAGCAATGGTTACAAGTATAAAAGCATTTATAGAGAAATTCCAAGTTTAGGTGAGCGGACCATCAGTCTACAATTATGACGTAACTCTTATGGGAAAGGTCTGTAACAGACATTTTATGCTTCCCAGCCATGCTGACAGCTTGGATTTTAACTTGCGCATAAATATAAACCATAGGTCGTAGCAGTTCACACAAGTTAAAACTCTGAAAAGGTTTTTTAAAAAAAAATTGAATTATTTATTTCACTGAATGTCGTACTTACTCTACTAAATCTGTTGATTAAAATAAAAACTTTAATTGAATTTATTTAATAATTCATACTTTAAAGTACTTTACAGGAATTTGTTTAATTTAAAAAGCGAAATATTCTTTTATCGTTTATTTTGCATTTAGCATTGAAGGAAACATTCTTGAAGGTTATTTCATGTGCAAGTACAAGCATAATACAAAATAAATCCTCAATAAGATAACTGTTGCAAGTTGTTACTTCTACAATTCTCCATCTTTGTCCTGTTGCCTATTGAGGCAGCGCTCGGAATAGACGATTTCTAGTTTAGTAAGCGGGGGAACTTGGATACCCTAAACCACCTGACGGAAATAGTGAAGAAAACTGCCCCATTTGCAGAGATCGTTTTATTCTCGCGTGGTTTGTCGTGAGTCTATTTTGTTTGTTTGTTTGTTTTTATTCTTATTAAAAATGAATTTTTTTCGTTAGCTACATTTCGCGCCCACAAACAGTCCCCTGTCAGCCCCTAGCGCCGGAGTCTCGGCCATCAGAGTAATTCGTCGCTTACCGGTGGCCAATAGGTGAACATCACAGGATACTTCTTATTATGTTTCGCCCGTTGTAGGCAGGGAAAAATAAAGAGGGGGGGTTAGGGCATCGGTTAATTCTACTAGGCCCCCGTTTTAAATATGTCTCTGGACGGTGATTCTTTCCAGGATCTCGTCTTTTTAACGGTACGGTTATTTAAGTCTGTTTTCCGCAGCCTGATGGACACCATCCCCAATTTTATTCTCGAGCAGCCGTTAAGACGAAAAACTGGCCGTGATTTCACTTTACTCCTATAATTACTTTTTCTCATTTTTAAGACAGCAAATTGACGTGAAGGGAAAAAAAAAAAAAACTTCTTGACAACAATTCAGGAAACATCATATGTAATAATCTCCAAGACCTAATCGTTTTTATGGCACGTGATGTAATCGACGGGATGACGACTCCCACATCCTCATTTTACTGGGAGTGTTCGTTTTGTCATTTATGCCTTTTCGAACACTTTCGTGGGTTCTTCAATCCTTTTCAAGCTTCCTGACAGGTGAAAATCCATCATCAGAGTATTTTATGGACAAACCTATCAAGAAAAAGACCATCTTAAGATTGCGCAGTTATAGAGGGCGCAACTACAGCAAAGGGCATAATTAACACCTGTAATTACACCCTATAACGACAAATGCCATTAAGCGTTACCAGTCACATGTTTTTTTTGTTTTTTTTTTTTAAAATTCATCTAATGAATTATTATCCGAGCACAGAATAATATCATCGCTTCGTTCCACTGTCATTTTCAGCCACGTGAGGCCACGCCTTTCCTCGAGCTTTCCCAGGTTTGGCTCAAACGTATTCAGAGTCAAACCAGGTACCTGCCCGCCTTCTTGTTCCGTTACCAATTTCCCTAACTAAAACCGCTTCTGGATGTCTTCTGCTCACCGGTTTTACGAGGAGGAGTCCATTTTTTCTCAGGCCGCCCAGTCGCTCCTGAACCTGAAGGCGATGCCATTGGAGTTCTTTCAATAATCTATTGCATCTACGTACAGTTTCTATGAGCCTATACGCTCGAAGATGATTCGTTTGAGGGATGATTAAGAGTTCCGCTAGGCTCCCTTTCTGCACTCCGCCCCCTCCCCTCCTTTATTGGTAGCTACAGACCTCTTTTCTATTATGTGTGTGTGTGTGTGACTCTTCCTGCTTTCAAAGAGCTTTTTCCATCTTCGCACCTTTTCACGGCCGACTTAGTCGGGAATGAACGCTCACAACGCTTCTTTGTGGTTTTCTCGAAACGTTTAATATAATTAATGATTAAGTAAATCATTTAATAAAATAACTTCCATACCCGAGAACACCGCTGCGACATCCCGATGAAAGAATTCCCTAGCGGACGGCGTGAGCAACTAGAAAACTCAGTTGTTGTTTTTTTTTTGGACGCTCTCTAATAATGGCGGAACCGTTCGAATAATACTCTCGTTAGAGACCTGGTCCCTTGAGATTTAAGTCAATTGAACCAAACGTGAGATGAATTATTTTAAACCTAGAATTTGGTTTTAATTTACCCACAAAATGTTACACACAAACAAACAGACAAAAGAGAAGAGAGCATCGTAGCGGATACAAAACAACTTTGTGCACCGGTCAAAACTGTTTTTTGTTTTTAAATCGCTATTAATACCTGCAGTTCCATCAATTTATGAGGTAGATACCTTGCTTAGTGATTACAAATAAAATAAAAACATCTCGATTTTGTTCCTGAATATTAACCGATAAAAGAAAAACTGCTCTTTTATCTTTAGAAATCTTGACAGACTGAAGATCCGCGATCTTTCTTCACTCTAACAGTGACGTCATCTCTCACTCTCTCTCTCTCTCTCTCTCTCTCTCTCTCTCTCTCTCTCTGTTTCTCTGTCTCTCTCTCTCTCTGCTTCTCTCACTCTCTCTCTCTCTCTTCTGTCTCCTCTCTCTCTCTCTCTCTCTCTCTCTCTCTCTCTCTCTCTCTCTCTCTCTCTCTCTCTCTCTGTACGGAACCTGAATGAGAATTGGCAAAGTGAATCCCGTTTATTCCTCAGCTGCCACTTTGCACTAGGTCATTATTGCCCTGATATAAGTAAACACTTGATTGTGTGTGTGCGTGTGGTATCTAGCCACTGTTTTTAAGTCCTGGGTGCCGAATCATCTTCCGCCCACCTGGCGGCCGCCATTGCCAACATCGGATATGAGTTCTGCAACGCAGAAATCGCTTTGATCTTTTGTTTGTGTGCTTGTGAGGGAAGATGAAAACTCTTCCCGGAATGGATGGAAGTCCGGGGCGACTGCTGCGAAATAAACTGTTTCCGATGTTAGGTCTATCTGTAATGTGAATATTAGAACGTCAGTGCGCTGTAGATGGCTTGGCTCGTAGTCGGGCTGTCGTAGCTATTTATAGGTGAGGGTTATCTACCTTTGTGAAAGTTCATGTATGAGGAGGGAATCGCTTTGACCTCAACCTGAATGCCGAGATACCGGGATTTGAACGCTCTGCTTTTACCCGGTAGAGTATCACAACAAATGAGCTAACGTCGACAAAGTCCGATCTCCAGTAGGTTTAGAATAATCTAAATTACGTTGGCCATCGTAGAGCTGTTTTGCCGTGTTGACAAATGCACTGCATAACGTTTGTAAACAGAGCGATTTCCATCGCTAATGGAAGCCAAGTGTAACTTTGCATCGCGACCAGGTGCAAAAAATAATCAATGAAGGATTATGAAAATATTGTTCTGACTTTTATTAAAGTTTGCAGGTCTTTAAGACTGATTTAAATTCATCTTATTTTTAAAAAAAAAATTAGCTTTAAAATATCGCTTTAGGTAAATCGTTCTTCTTTACTATTGTTTGATTCTTGATTTCTGTTTTTTTTTTTCCTTCCAAGATGCTGTCCTTGTCTGAAGAAGACGAGTCATTTCTTCGCACTCTGTTCCCGACTCTTTCTTTCATCTGAAACCTATTTTTTTTATCCGAACACTCGATGCATGTCGCCGGTGCGGTCGGGCTGGAGAGCACGTGACTCGCCCCGATGCTGAAGACCAGCTATGGATACTCGACCAGCCGCTGTCATGCTGTATGTGTCTCTGGGGCTGATATCCTGGGTTCTCGCTACCTCCAGCATTGTGTTCGAAAACAAGACGGGGAAAGCAAAGATTCCCGGCGACGTGATAATAGGTGGCCTGTTTCCGGTCCACGAGAAAGGGGATGGAGACGAGCCGTGCGGGGTTATAGATGTGAACCGCGCCATACAGCGTTTGGAGGCCATGTTGTTTACCGTGGACGAGATAAATAACAATATCGAGATACTTCCGGGTGTGAAGCTCGGTGCGTCCATCTACGACACTTGCGCTCGCGCTACGTACGCTCTGGAGCAGTCGCTGGAGTTCGTGCGCGCCTCCATCAGCACCTTAGACGCTTCCGAGTTCGAGTGTTCAGACGGCTCCCTGGCGAAAGCGAAGTACATCCCGACCGCCGTGGCAGGGGTGATCGGTGGGTCTTCCAGCAGCGTATCCCTGCAGGTGGCCAACCTCCTCCGGCTCTTCCACATTCCGCAGATAAGCTACGCGTCGACAAGCGCCGCCCTAAGCGACAAGAGCCGCTTCGACTACTTCGTTCGGACGGTTCCGCCAGACACGTTCCAGGCGAAGGCGATGGTGGACATCGTCCAGCTGTTCAACTGGACCTACGTGTCGACAGTGGCGTCTCAGGGAGACTACGGAGAGTCGGGGATCGACTATTTTCAGCAGGAGGCGCGAGTTCGCAACATCTGCATCGCGATGTCGGCCAAGATTCCAACCAACTCGAACAAGCGCATCTTCGACTACATCATCAAACGGCTCCTTGAGAAGCCCAACGCTCGCGTTGTCATGTTGTTCGTGAGGATTGAGGACGCCTCTGGGCTCCTGAGCGCCGCCACGCGGCGAAACATCAGCGGTCACTTTGTCTGGATTGCCAGTGACGCCTGGGGACGGCAGGTGGCGCCCGTGAAAGGCCACGAGCGCGTGGCCGAGGGCGCTTTGACCATAGAGCTGACGTCCACGTTGATACCGGCCTTTGACACCTACTTCAAGTACTTGCACCCGAGTACCAACAAACGAAATCCCTGGTTCCTCGAGTACTGGGAGAAGATGCACAAGTGCAGGTGGAAACCCAAATCGTACGTATGGAAGCTGTGCACCGGCGAAGAGAAGCTCTCCCTGGCCAACTACAAGCAGGAAAGCAAAGTTCAGTTCATCTACGATGCTGTGTACGCCATGGCGTTTGCCTTGCACAAGATGCAGAGAGACTTCTGTCCACGAACCGACAAACTTTGTCAGCGAATGCCAAAGTTCGAAGGAGAAATGCTACTAAAGTACATCCTGAATACAACATTTAATGGTAAGTCACCGCTTTATTACTGGATACTGTAAAATAAAAAAAAAGACTAGCTGTCCTCACGAATCTAGATAGTAAGTTATCCTGCAGGATAATAAACCGAAGCCGTACCGATCGTCTGGGGCTACAGCTAATTTCACGGTGGTACGTCATTGTCTCTCCAGCAAGCACCTGGTGAACGCGCGTTCTTTGGGTAAAGTTTATCTACCTGTAAGTTCAACTTAGTAATTGCCCAATTGAATACACTGCTTGTTTAGTTAGCAGGAGGACAGCGGAGAGGGAGGTGAGTAGATAGACTAATTAATTTTTATTCCTTCTTTTTGTCATAAAAAACTAAATATATAATAATTTACTTTAAAAGAAAACATTATAAAAAATACGCCGGTTTTTCTGAAGGTTTAGTTCCAATTATATTTACTTTTTCTACCACTGATGGCTCATTAGTCATAAAAAAATAGATTTTATTGCATTTTTATTTAATCTTAAAATTAACTGATATTTTGTTTTCACTCTAACTTCTTTTTCTTTTGTAGTTAAAAGGTTTTCCTTTGCAGGAAGTGACGTCAGTAATTTCTTCAGGAAGTGACGTCAGTAATCTCTTCAGGAAGTGACGTCAGTAATATCCTAGTTCAGATACTTCTCTTTCTTCAAAAAGCGAAAAAAAAGAAACAGTTTTTAACCGCGTGAACCTTCGCAATGAACTGTGGTACGTCGCTGCCAAATCGATCGCTATAGTTCTCCGCAAAGGTTAAGCTCTAGTATCGACCATAGCCAATTAACCTCTGAATAGTTCTTCGAACCGAAATGGAGGATATAGGAGAGTGAAACCCACGGAGACACATTCCTAAACCAAGATGAGGGATAACAGGGTGCGAAGCGGTTAGCCGCTACTAGAATCCTTTGTTTATTAAATGTGGGATGAAACAGAAGAGCTCACGCGCCGGCTGATGAAGAAGAAACTATGCAAGGGAAATATGTCAAACCTCCAATCTTAGTAATCCAGTCATCTACAACCGGACCGCCCTTGTACGTGCAGAATTTAATTTTATGTAAAGATCCCCTTTCTTTTGAACTAGTTGTCCGAAACGTTCCTAAAGGCATTAACTACCATATTTTACCATTTCCCATAGAGACTCACTCGAAGCACTCGCCACTTTATTATTATTTAAACACTCTTATGGACAAAATTCTGAGAATTACCCACGTGTTACTTGCGTCTTAAATATGAAATCCCATCGTAATCTTTGCTCTGCCGGACCGGAAAGTTAATTTACGATAATCTATTTGAATGACTAAGATTACTGATTTTTTTTTTAAAAATTCATTTGTTTATTGATCCTTTTCAAATATATCACCATTCTTAGCTTGATTAAGGGATTTAGGCCGCTGTACTGGGTAGACATCCAACCGAATTTTTAAATAACGGAACAAGGACTCCTGGTGTCGTTATCTTAATAGTTCTGTCCAACATTTCAGGTACCGTGCTCCATCAAGCTTCCACGTGTTATGAATATTAATGCCATTTTGTCAAAATGACTTTTCCTAAAAG
This sequence comes from Nautilus pompilius, assembly GCA_018389105.1. NCBI lineage: Eukaryota > Metazoa > Mollusca > Cephalopoda > Nautilida > Nautilidae > Nautilus > Nautilus pompilius. The sequence goes on along the minus strand of JACATO010001720.1, from coordinate 23,375 downwards.
TTCAGATTAAGCGCGTTCATTGCCTACTCTACTCTTCCTCCAAAGATCCCAACTCTAAAGAAGCCAGGAACAACGTCACAAACATTCTTAACAGTCACTCTGCAACAATTCCACTGAAGCAATTGCCTCGTTTTTCGCATTATAAGAGAAGGGCTTCAGCTAAATTATGCCACTTCTTTTGTAATTAAGTACACGCATAATTTATCAAACATATCTAAAACATCAGCTTTTAATAGTTTTTCGCTTTTCTTGATGAGCATTGGACAATTGAGGCATTTTTTTCTGGTGAAATCGCACCGTCTCCGTCTGCCCCTTCTTCATACGATCTTGTTTATCTGATAGCTTTGTCTCCTCTTCTTTCTACAGTTAACCCTTTGAGGAGTGGATATTGAACATGCGGTTAAGGAAGCTTCCTACATCTTGCAAAACCTTGAAAACGTATATATATTGTTGGAGGTTAGGTGTGTTACTTTGTCTGGTTCAGTATAAACTCTCCATAGACATGGGGTACTTCACAAAGAGTTAAGAATTCTCTAATGACCGTCACAATTAACGTTGAACAGCACTTTCCATAATTCAACAGATAGTACATATACTGGTTACATGAACAACTTTCCAATCTCCAGATTATGTCTGGTTTTCAACTGAATTAATTTGTTTGCTGGTTATTTTTCTTTTCAAGCACTCGTCATTGTGCTGAGTTGTACAAAAACCAAATATATATATATTCTTTTTTAAAAAAAAAAATTAGTTAAACAATTAACGCGTTTTTAAACTCACGTGATCAGTGTCTTCATTTGAATAGGAGGTGGGTCGGGCTGAATAAATCGCCGTCCGTTGACAAAAATCATGAACAGCTGGCGAATGTTCAAACAAGTACATCATAATTAAGCAGAAAAATTAACTACTAATTAATCTCTAAAAATGTTTTTGAAGGACCAACTAAAATCAAATTAAAGTCACAGTACTTTAGGTCGGTCTTCCGTCGTTTTTTGATTCGATTATTCGAATTGAATCCGCCTTTGTGTAACTGGAGAATGTTGCGGTTATTCCCATTATTTCGATTTAAATCGCCTCTGAATTGGAAATCATGATTCCATCTCTCCGATGGTTAGCAATAAAAAAGCTGTTTTAAAATAATTAGAAGATGCTTCTTATAACCTGATAGGAGTACCTCTCTCTCGCTCTCTTCATCTCTCTCTCTGTACTGACGTCATATCTCTCTCTCCATCTCATATCTCTCTCCCATCTCTCTCTCTCTCTTCATCTCTCTCTGTACTGATGTCATCCCCTCTCCCCCTCTCTCTCTCTCTCCCATCTCTCTCTCTCTCTTCATCTCTCTCTGTACTGACATCATATCTCTCTCCTCCTCTTCTCTCTCTGTACTGACGTCATATCTCTCTCTCTCTTCATCCTCTCTTTACTGACGTCATATCTCTCTCCCCATCATTCTGTACTGACGTCATATCTCTCTCTCCCATCTCTCTCTCTCTTCATCTCTCTCTGTACTGACGTCATCCCCCTCCCCCTCTCTCTCTCTATCCATCTCTCTCTCTCTCTTCATCTCTCTCTGTACTGACATCATATCTCTCTCTCTCTTCATCTCTCTCTGTACTGACGTCATATCTCTCTCCATCTCTCTCTCTCTCTTATCTCTCTCTGTACTGACGTCATCCCCCTCCCCTCTCTCTCTCTCTTCCATCTCTCTCTCTCTCTTCATCTCTCTCTGTACTGACATCATATCTCTCTCTCTCTTCATCTCTCTCTGTACTGACGTCATATCTCTCTCTCTCTTCATCTCTCTCTTTATTGACGTCATATCTCTCTCCCCATCTCTCTCTGTACTGACGTCATATCTCTCTCTTCATCTCTCTCTGTACTGACGTCATATCTCTCTCCCCACTCTCTCTCTTTCTCTCTCATCTCTCTCGTACTGACGTCATCCCCCCTCCTTCTCTCTCTCTCTCCATCTCTCTCTCTTCTTCATCTCTCTCTGTACTGACATCATATATCTCTCTCTCTCTTTCATCTCTCTGTACTGACGTCATATCTCTCTCTCCATCTCTCTCTCTCTTATCTCTCTCTGACTGATCCATATCTCTCTCTCTCTTCATCTCTCTCTGTACTGATGTCATATCTCTCTCTCTCTCTTCATCTCTCTCTGTTGATGTCATATCTCTCTCTGTATGACGAATCCCCTTTCTTCTCTCATCCTCTCTCTCTCTCTCTCTCTCTCTCTTCTCTCTCTCTCTCTCTCTCTCTCTCTCTCTTTCTCGTTCCAATGTCAAACAGTCTTCGCTCTCCTTTTACGGCTTCACTGCTTAATTTCCGTAAGCTTAACGCAATCTTCCACTCTATATCACACGTTATTGCTTTTTGGTGATTAACTCTTCAATTTACAGCGCATTTCGGTTATTCGGGGGAAAACAGTAAAAAATAAAAGTGAAATTTATTCAAAACTGCAAAGCATTAAATAACTGTATTACTTGTTTATTGTAAAACTTCGGTAGTTCGTCGACTTTGAATTAAGCTCCACTAACAAAAAAAAAAACAACTTAACATCTGCCTGATCTCGGCTGAAGATTGCTGCAGTATAGTCAGTTGATAGGTCATATAAATTATCTCTTTAAAAATAATTAATGACTCTACTGAATTTTCTCTTCTTTTTTTACATTTATTTCGGTTGTCTGCGTCGATTTTCAATAATCTTTTCGCATTAACTCCAAACGGTTTGCTGACGGAGACGAAATGGGAACCGAAAAATCTTAGAACACAGGTCCATGGAAAGTCCTAGCGAGAATCGTTCAAAATATCGATGCTGCTAATGCGAGTTAACGGGATAATCAGTTTTATTTCCGGTCGCTGCGGTAACTGGACTGGTATGTTTGGGCGTGGCAGCGTAAAGAAATAAACAAGCAAACGGGAAGGTAGTCTATTGGCCACAAGGTTCATGGACCCTCTGCTGGACAATACGGTCAAAACTAGCACTAGAAATTCACGTTTTGCTTGCTCAAGGGCGTGTGAGGCTCCCCCTGCCGGGGAAATACTGTTTGTGAATTTAGTGGCCATTATTCGAAGGCAAAAAAAAAAAAAAAAAAAAACTGATGGGTTTCCTTTTAAACCCATATATTCCAAAGTATTAGCTTGAAATCATTGATTATCCTATCAAATTAAGCCATTATGCTACTAAATAACTCGCTACATTTGGTACTCTCCTTTCTATCCCATGAATGGAAATGCGATATTAACAGAATGGCCGTCGCAATGTTTTTTAGAAGTGATTGACGACCTTGTTCCTTCTCCTCCTCCTCCCAGGAGATACCGGTGACAGCTCGTCCACCGGCTTGTAGAATGATGTAATGGAATACGTTAACTCCAAACATCTCAACAGCCGTGTTTTCGTTAATTCGAGAATTCCAGAGTCGATCGGTCCGGAGAAGATACCGGCTAGCTGACGTATTCCTGGTTGTTGCACATTTCTCGGCAGTTGCTTTCGTTTCCTCGATTTTCTTCACCTAATTTAAATCTAATTAACATGCAGGACGAACAACGATTACCGAATCTGTTGATAAGTTTACTTACTTACTTTCTGTTTGTTTGTTGTTGTTGTTGTTGTTGTTTTTCCCCTTCCCACAAAGAATGACATTCTCAATTCAAGTTGGAAATAGCCGATAAGATTCTTGGACCAGCGCACTGGGAGCATCAGAGAAACTTAGGCTCTGATTCTTCATCATGTTCCCTGTTGGGATAACACGCGGTAAACAACTTCTTGAAATCCGCCGAGACCGCAATTGACTTGGCACTTAAACCAGTTTAGCTGCATTTGCACTTAGCACAGTGGTAACAACATGGCTTCAGAGGCATTAAGACGAGTTTGCTAGACAGATCGATCTCCGGGGTTCTGGTGGAAATAGTAAAGTTGGACAGAGCGCCCAAGCGAATGTGATCGGTCGTGGTAGGGGTGAAGCTGTTATAACCCGGCCTTGTTGCTGTTTATAGGAATCTCGTTTTCACGAATGCTGGACAGACAGAAAAAAAGGGGGGAGGCTAGGCGAGGATCCCTTTATTTTTGCAGCCACAAACGCTGGATTTGATCGTTGATCAACGGCCGGGTGGGGGTATAATTATACAACAAATGTGATAACAACATGTTGGTGTTGTCTTTGTGAGGTATGTGCATTACGTGATTCGATAGAAGCGCACGGCCTGGAGTTACGTAATACCTAGAGGGAGGGGAAGCCATCGTGGAGGATAGGAAATCGATTGAGAACCGCCGGTTGTTGCGGTGTGGAACAGAGGGGAAGTTGTCCTAGTTACAAGCAGGTCCGGCTTCAGCTTTCTTCGCGATGAATGACAATCGTCGACAGGTTTACCGTTCATTAAACTAGCGTTTCGTTCAACCGCGTGTAAGCTGCTACGGAGGATCGTTTTGGTGGGTAGAAGCATTGTAGTGTGGAGAAGCATCACAGCCTTCTTTCGTTTTTTTTTTTTTTTTTAACGTACTTCGCGCCCTTATGAATAACGATAACGGTTTCCTGGTCACCGAGGGTGACAACATCTGGGCTCTCTCGGGCCCATTCCGAACTCCCGAGATTTGGTATTTACGCGAGACTGGGATACGACGATGGTCCTGCGATTACATCATCGACCCGTTTCGCCTCGAACCATCACCCATCTCTCAGTTTAACAGAAATACCGGGATGCCTAGAACTGCATCTCACAAGCGGCCTATGTCTGACTGTCGGCTTGTCTCCACGACGATACAACGAGGTAACAGGGGCGGGCGGGCGTAAACTCTGAAATCAGCCACCCACCTTTCTCTAAAATCGCGATTAACCCTATCAAGACGAAAATAAAAGAAGCGTTTTGAGAAACTCGTCTTCTCGCCAGACTGGAATGGTTGTAGGCCATCTTAGATCTGACCGTAATAGACTATTGGGATTTTTGTTTTACCTGTTGACGAGAGCTTTCCAGGCAGTCTCTCTTTTCCCGGTTACTCTGCAACATCACTGCGTCAATCAGCTGAAAGCTTCGCCTTTCCCATCCCCCGGAGAGCTTCAGTAGCAGTCATGCAACTTCTTCCTTGTGGTTTCGTGCTTTCTTTTTAATTACATTAATTTCGTTCGCAAAGGAAAGTAAAACAAGCGTAGCTGTCAGTCCTTGCTTGTATCGCCAATGTCCTCTCAAGCGATCTTTACACCTGCGCGGCTATTTGTAATGATTCCTTCAGACAAACAAACAAACAAACAGGAGAAAACACTTCAAAAACGACCAGAAGAATTTATAATTAAGTAGAGAATTAAAAACTGGCCGACTTGCTGACATTATGCGCGACTTTAAATTAAAATAATTAGAAAGGTCATGAACACCGGCTTGAAAACGAGATGCAAGATCGCCGAAAAGGAGAATTAATAGTACCGTTTTTGCATCGGCCTTGATGTAGGTGGAGAGGTGACTGCGGCGTTGGCAGCGGCAGCGATAGCAGAGGTGTCGGTGTCGCGGCTACTGGCCGGACACAGAAAGCTAACTCTCAAATGACGATGTGGTCGATGGTTGATATTACGGTTTTACGATACCGTGGAAAGAAGTCGACTACCGTGATTATTATTTTTTTCCAAAGCGGTCGGACAAGAAATGTTGCATGAAGCTCAGCCCTTCCTCGAAAATATGGGTATCGAATCTAGGTCTGCCTTTTGGTACAATGATAACAAACGTATCTTCAAAATGCCAATTTACCCCGCATAACTGAAACGATTTTAGAAACACACCAACTCTGGCTTTCCACCAGGCCAGACTATGTCACTCCCTTATGCGTACTTCACCGTGTGCTTAAGATACAGAGACTGAAGGTCTTTGTTACGACTTCTCCAAATTCAAGGGCGACCTTCAAATATTAATTACTGAAATCTGGACTCATCGGAGAGGAATACTCGTCGTCAGATCTCCGGGGTCCTGTCAGACTAAGCTATTGAAGTGTATTACTTCTATTGGGCAGGAGTGGTTTCTTACGTGCTACGAATCCTATAGAGATGGCTTTGCCCCGGGGTTTATGTTTTTTGCATTCATCTTTGTTGCAAAAGCGATGTCATCAAGATAAACTTGTCAATGAGTGCAGAGGTGTGGGATGTCCATCACTGTTGAAGATCTTCCAAGTTGCTTTTCTGCGGTAATAATAAGCATCGGTATGGGAGATATGTTGTGATTCTGATCAATCTGTCGCCATCTCTGACCGTTCTATGAATACAACCGCGGCAAATGGAGAAATATTTCGGGATTCCTGTTTTCGGCAGAGTGATGGTGCGCACTGGACTGTCCACGTTGATGCCAAATTTATACACAATCACACCTACGTTTATTATGGTGAAGGTCAAAGTATTAAATTTTAATTCTCCTTTTAACCCTTGCCGTTAAAAAATGTTGTTTTCCTCTCTTTTGCTTTTGTTACAATGATTTAAAAGGAACGAAGTGTTTATTCCGTTTATTAAAGCGAGTGTAACGGGTTTTATTAATGAGTAACTGTATTTTATCGCGCTCAGGTCCATCCGTCTCACTTCTTGTGGCTGTTGGTGGTTTAAGGTATTAGCATAATTTTTTTTTTAAGTACTCACGAGGAATGCTTTCTGTTTTGTGTTGCAGATGGCTTCGGGGCTCTAGTGAAGTTTGACAAGCGAGGAGACGCTCTGGGCAGGTACACCATCATGAACTTCCGCCGGAACAGGACGACCAAAGTGTTCGAGTATAAAGAGGTCGGGGTGTGGACCAACGGTCTCTGGCTGAACGGCGAAGACATCTTCTGGACGGGCGAGACGCTGGAAGTCCCCATGTCTCGCTGCAGTCGGCCGTGCAACTACGACGAGATCAAGAGCGTTCACGACACGTGCTGCTGGATCTGCATCAAGTGCGATCCGTGGGAATACCTGAAGGACGAGTTCACCTGCGAAGATTGCGGGCTGGGCCGGTGGCCGAACGTGACGAAGCGAAGCTGCTACGACTTGGAGCTGCAGCACATGGTGTGGAGAAGCATCTACGCCATCGTTCCCATGTCGCTGTCCTGCCTCGGTATCATGGCCACCATGTTGGTGATCATTGCGTTCATCCGCTATAACGACACGCCGATTGTCCGGGCGTCGGGGCGCGAGCTCAGCTACATGCTACTCAGCGGCTGCCTCTTCTGCTATGTGATGTCCTTCATCCTCCTCGCCAAGCCCTCACTTTTCATCTGCTCGGTCCAGCGGTTCGGTGTCGGCTTCGGCTTCTCCGTCATCTACTCCGCCCTGCTGACCAAGACAAACCGGATCTCGCGGATATTCGACAGCGCCCGACGCTCGGCCCGCAGGCCGCCGTTCATCAGCCCCAAGTCGCAGATAGTGATCGCCTGCATACTCATCTTGATCCAGATTGTGTTCACCATCATCTGGCTCGTGCTGGAACCTCCCGGGGTGCGCCAGTACTTTCCCTACAATAAAAGGAACGAGGTTATATTAAAATGCAAAACAAAGGATATATCGTTTCTAGTTTCACTCATATACAACATGTTACTGATCATCATATGCACTGTTTATGCAGTAAAGACAAGAAATATTCCAGAGAATTTCAACGAATCAAAGTTTATAGGATTTTCTATGTACACCACTTGCATCATATGGCTTGCCTTTGTACCCATCTATTTTGGAACGCTTAACGCATTTCAGGTAAGCTCCATCGTCCTTTTTGATCGTAAATATCCATCCTCATCTAAATGAGGCTTCCGTGCATTCAAAAGCCATTCTGTTAATGCCTACATTTTTCACCAATCTCCTGAGGCTTTTAAACATCTCATAATTAATAACGACGTTTTAAAACAGTCCTAGGTTTTATCTACAATACTCAAAGTCTGTTAACCGTTTACTTCTCGCAGGGTCCCGAATATAGGTGGAGCTGCTACCGTTGTAGTACAGCGCATGCGCACATTCGTTCCTGATCTCAAAGCGTATACCGGAGTAGAGATTTAGTCGCGCGATCTTTTGCGAACTGTAACCAACTTGTTCTCCTGTTGTCGGTTATTTCAGGAAATAATTCTAGTTCTAAGATAGTAATAACCCTATTTGTTTTCTCCATATTTTCCGTCGTTTTCTTTTGGCCCTTCAGCGAAGCTTTCCACAGAGAGTGAGAACCGAACGACCGGTCCTTCTGCACACCTCTGGTTACCGTCCACCTGGACATAGCATCGGTCAGGGTTCGGTCTTCTTCTTACAAAAATCGGTGAAAGCAAATAACCATTAATATCTACACCATCAGAAATAAAGATGCGCATTTCCTTAATTTAGAAACTGATCAAAAATAAAAAAAAAGTTTCAGATGAGTCAATATTTTTCCTCTGTAAAGGATGAATAACACATTTGTCGGGTTTTGGTATGTATTTCGAACGAGGTGTCTAAGAACTGAATTTATTCAACTTTAAAACGAAATTACGATTAGAAATGTAGCTTATTTACTTACTTATATGAAGCCTTACAATTTTAACACGGAATCATACGTCTATTTCATAACTAGGGATGGCTACAAGCTATCCAAATATTCAAAAGACCAAAATCCGTATGGAGTTTATTAAAATTGGGCCTCTTTCTTCGAAATTAGTTTTTTTTTAAAAAAAATAAAAATAAAATTATAATTAAATACAAGAAATAACTAAATGTTATCGTGATGGTGCATTTGTTCTTTTGTATTATACATCTGTTTGTACGGAATAAATTATTTATACTCCAAATAAAATGTCGAAGATATCTTCTCGCCATTCTGTACAAAGCGGATTTTTAAATTAACTCGACTGTCTCGAGAAGCATCTTTGTGGGAGCTCTGTTTCCGTTCTGTCTGCTTGTATGTTTTACTTCGGTTTACTTACTGTTTGGAAGATAAAAACGTTTAGGAAAAACAATGAAAATTACGTTGGTAACTAATATCGCCATCGACCCTCTCTCTTTTTTTTATGTCGTTGGATTTGTACATAGTCTGGAGTTTTTACCTTGCCGTGAAGCTTCAGTGTTCGGCTTTCAATATGACGACTGTAAGCTTTCAATACAGCCACAAACCCTGTGCATAATCTTCAGTTCTCAATGTATCCGCCATCTTTCTATATGGCTGCCTGCGCAGTAGATAGTCTTTACTTCCATACATATCCGTCTGACTTCAGTATTCGTTGAACATACCGATCACTCTTCAGTATTTCTATATAATCGTCATTCACTTTTTTAAATATAAAGTATTGAAAATAATTATGGAAACGGATGAAAAACTGGATACAAAATCCAAACAGGGGTGTGATAGAATCGCCTCTCATGGGTAAAATCAAAAGTCACGTGGTACAGTCACGTGTTTATGCGGTACGCTGTGATTGGTTGTCATGCAAACGTCAGAAAGTGGCAGCCGTGCAGGACTGACAGTGATATCATGGCGTTGTGGTGACTATCATGACTACCGGGAAAGGAAATATCACGTGACAAGCGACTATAAATCAAAGTCTTAGCCAGTGAAGGCTGCTCCACGCGGCACATTGCAGCCAGACTTCCTGTTTCAGGAGAATCTGTACGCAAGACTCCGAGGGGGGACTCACGAAGCAGGTGCTTTTGGTAATAAACGGAGTCTCGGATGAAAGACGAACTCCTCCCTACCTCGGGGGGGTTTGCTGTTTACGTAAGAGACGACGACCAGTAGAGGTCTCGCCAGTGACCTGGCTGCGGGTTCAGGTGCTACCGTTTCTTCAAGAACGGTAAGATGAACCTTAGCGCGAAGTGATCAGATTGGATGTACTACAGCTGCTCGAAAACCTCTTCTGAGGAGAGACAACCAAACAGCAGGACTGAAAGGAGTTGTTTTTCACGGATGAGTTCAACCAACAACGGTCTGTTCGAAGGTGGAGCGGAAATCGGCATAACAGCCAGTGTACAACAGCTACAGTGAAGCATCGTGTGGATCAGTCAGTATAAACCGAGCTGGTGCATATCGGCCGAGAGTGTTAGGGATTTGCGTTAAAAAATCAGCCGACAGGTGCAGGCAGGTTCGCATCCATCACGCCGTTCCCTCAAGAAGACATCTCACTGGGCAGAGATTCATCTTCCAGCATGACAGCGAGCCAGAGCATACAGGCCAGCTACTGGAAAACTATCTGAAGTGTAAGGAGGCTGATGGACCACTCGCAAAGATGCCTTGGCCTGCACAAAGTTCTGGTATGAACAAACTTGAGGCTATATGGAGTTATCTGCTGCTAATACAATCAAACAGCAGCCAAACATCTTGCATAAATGGTGGAAAGTAGTTTAAGATATTTGGAACAACATTTCGCAGTCATATATTCGTTAACCTGTATTCTATGAAAACATGATGTCACGCTCTTTATAAAGCAAATGGTTCCCATACCAAATACTAAAGCACTGTACAACGGGTATGCATTTTGCTTTTGTTTATTTTCTGTAATAATATATCGTGTACGTATTGTATTCGTCTCTCTCTCTCTCTTATTCATCCGCTCTCTATCTCTCTCTCTCTCTCTCTCTCTCTCTCTCTCTCTCCTCTCTCTCTCTCTCTCTCTCTCTCTCTCACTCTGCACTGACGTCAGATCGTCATATCTCTCTCTCTCTCTCTCTCTCTCTCTCTCTCTCATCATCTCTCCATCTCCATCTCTCTCCCCATGTCACTCTGCACTGACGTCAGATCGTCATCTCTCTCTCTCTCTCTCTCTCTCTCTTCTCTCTCTCTCTCTCTCTCTCTCTCTCTCTCTCTCTCTTCTCTCTCAGTGCAGTTACTCATTATCTGTGCATGATGACCCTGTGTGTTTCCATAGCTGTTCATTGTTTCGGTGGTATGAGTACTGCACATTTCGATTTCTTTACTCTTCTACTTTGTCATCAGTTTTCAATATTACTGCGAGTTTGTCTTTATTTTTTTTATTATAGTTCCAGTATTACCTTCAGCCATATACATAGTCTAAAGTCTTCTATATCGCCATCATAATTTTATACAGATGCCATGTTTGTGCATCATCTCGAGTTTTCACATAACCGGCAGCTTATTATATGATCGTCAGACTTCTACACGGTCATAATTTTTCACAGATATTTGAGCTTTCATATTCTTCAGTTTTCTTCAATATCTCCAGTTTATTTTCTACAGTCTTCGGATCTTCAGATTTCTCCATAATATTCGATTATATATATATGGATGTCTTCGCACATCGTGTTCAGTTTTCTCTACAGCTGCAAGCTTTCTTCATCGCTGTCAGTATTTCACGAGTAGACTTTTGTTTACGAATCTCGTCATCTGCGCATCAGTTTATTAACTCTCCTGTGTGTGTATATATCAGTATACGTTCACACTAAATGTGCCTTTTGAATAACGTGAATTTACGAAATCTTTAATAAGTACCCGAGCTTTGAATTTTTTTAAAGATATTAAGCTTTAAAATGCTGTTGTCACAAACTCCAAGAATTATGACTAATTATAGAATAAAGAATAAAATCGAACTTTTTTAATTATCAGGATCGACTGGTAGCATTTATATTTAAAATAATTTAAAAAAAAACCAAACAATTTTCTGAACGTTGGAAATATTAAGAAATTTACAGGAAAAAAAGGACAGATAACGAAAATTATTTTATTTAAAATGTTTTACCTTAAATTTCTTTCTACAAGAAAAAATGATTAGATATCCTTTAGAATTACAAGCTCTTTATTGGATTTAAAATGGCAATAATTAACATACGGTGGGAATATTTAAGATAAAAGAAAAGTCTTGTGATTTAAGTAAAACAATACAAATAAAAATTAGGTGAATTTGTGCAAAAATTAATAGGTTTTCACTTTAGAAATCCCAATATGTGAAATGTAGAATTAGTTTTGTTATTATGTACATTTTCTTAAAGCATATATTAATATGCACATTGAGAAGGGAGACCACCGAGGCTAGTTATTACAAAATAAATCGTCGCAGCGCTAATAATTCTTAGATAAAGGCATCGTTGGGGGCTATAATCGATGCCGTCTGGTTTGTCTTTCGATCATATGACGTTGCTTGTGGCTCATCTATAGGTTTAATTATTAATTAACTGTACTATAACAACTGACCGCCTGTAACAGCTATCCCCGATGGTCTCCCCTGTTGTTAAATTCTATCGGACTCTTTCCAGATTAATTCGGAGATCTCGTGGGACTATTGCACCTCTTCTTCTTTGTTTTAAAGGTTACTTCAAGAATGTATCTTCCTCTTCATTCTTAGACTGCATAGCCGCTCTCTGGTTGCATATCGAACTTTATTCACTTTTCTTACTTAGGTGCTACCGTCCAATAATATAGGATCCCCCCCAAAAAACTTTAGCTTTGTTTTCATTCTCTACACTGCTAATGACAAATGTTTAAACCCACGCTATCTTAACTCTTTGCAGAGCGAACAATAGCACATCAACTACCTGGAGTATAAAATTCGTTTTCCGGGTTGCCTTAAAGCTGCTAGAATTTAAAAACTGTTGAATGCGCAGTATCGACATTAGCAACCTTAAAAGTAATCATATAAACCAATTTTCCTTTTGAATATGTAGGTAAAAATTAATACACGATTTTCAGTTGCTCTTTTTTCTTTTTTTTTTACTTCTTAATAAGAATTTATATTTTTCAACGTATGTAGTATAACGGCGTAGAGTTACTGAAGAAAACATCTTTAATTTTTCAGAAATTGTCATATAAAAAAGTTCGACTTTTTTAGTACATTTTTGAGTAATGATGGACTTTGCCTACCTTTACTAAGTCAGTCAGTGTGATATTTTGTTCTGTGCAAATGTCAGGTAAACATGTATTTATATCGTTACTGAATCAGTAAATAGATTTTTTTTTCCCTTCTTTCTCTAGTCATAATCAACCATGGTATTCACACGAAGATTTTAATTATCCATGCACTTTATCCCCTCCATCTTTTTCTTCAACACGACGAATGCAGTGAAGTCTCAAAAATTTGCGTAGCCTCGTTATTTTCGCCCTTTCCTGTTACGTCACCGTACTTCCTGTTGGGTTCATTGCTTAGCCAGCCCTTAATGGAGAATTATAATCTGAGTAAGGTAGCTCGTTGAGATAGTATGACGCGAAAGGACTTTCGACTAACTTTAGACAGTTTGGAAAAAAAAAATCAGCGTAAACATTTACAACTTTATCCCTACCATTTCTGAAAATTTTTCTTGTTATCTATAATTTGTATTCTTCTTTTAATTATCCATTGTGTCGTGGCGGCGGACGGCCGAGCGCGCAGCGCACCTGCTTGTCGAGACGGCGGATTCGTTCGGCAAATTTACCTCCCCTGCCCCATTCATGCATGTGCCATCGTCTCAAGCGTTGGGAACCACGGATACCACGCATGACGAAGGCTGAAGGGGTTTGGGTGGCTGTACCAGCTCGAGCCGTCTCCACCTAAATCTATTTCTGCCACTGCGGCGGCCATCGTCGAACACGTCGCGAAAAAAAAAATACACACATGCATAATCGCTGAAGAGAAAGGGCAATCTAAGTCAGTCTTTTTTAACCGTCTGTTCATCTTACCTCCCTTTACTGACAGGGGCGACCTCTCTGTTTGACGAGCATCTGTTATCCTTCCCCATTTCTTTTACTTTTAAATTTAAATTTTAAAAAAAAACTCGTTGTCAGGGTGGGTTAGCCTGCCAGTTACATGCGAACCTAGGAAAGCAGGGTTTTTTTTTTGTTTGTTTGTAAAGGATAAACAAGAAGAACAGCTCATAATTGTGGAAATGGCAAAATTATCTCCTTCCTCTAACCTTTTCAAAAGATCTGCTTCTCGTTTTGTCAGAAATTAGATTAAGAAAAAGAGTAAAAGTAAATCTTGAACAAAACAGGAAATGTCAATGCAGAGCGAAATACGAACTCAAATTTATAAAGCTGATGGAAAAGTAAAATTAATTCTGCAAATAAAAAATTGCTCAAGCTATTTTCCTCCTTTCCTTTGTCTCTGTCGTGTTTCTTATTGAATATTGGTCTATTTTAGCTTAATGGGTTTTTTTCTCCTTTTTTTGTTGTTTGTTTTGAAATCGGGCTTTGTGATAAGCCGAGGCAGAAATATAGAAAAGCGTACATCGTTAAATTACCAAAACCTCTTTCGATTATTCCGCAGTTCTGCTTATTTTCCAAATGACCGTTTGTTGTTTGTTGTTGTTGTTTTTTCGATTTAAAATCGAAGCTTTCACTGTAATAAATAATAAAAAAAGTTATTTTCCCAGCACCAGTAGTTAACGTTGGATATCCGAGGGCACTCGCGGTTCGAACTCTTCACTTTTAGAAGAGACCTCACGTGACCGGCTAAGGAAGCGGAAACCGTGCTAGGGAAGTACGCCAAACCAAATGAAACTACTAGGCCACCGGCCGTCCCACGTGACTGAGACAAAAGCGAGAACATTAGTTAAGACAAGAATCCACTTTTTTCTAATTTTGTCTTGCTTCCCACCTCCTTTTTTTTTTTTTTTTTTTTGTGGCATATATTTAAAATTTTCTATTCGCTTACCGTATTATTCTAATTATTGCTTGTTTATTTTTATTAATCAAATTATTATTTCAGTTATTTAAGACGAAATCACCGTCTTCGGTGAGACGGACTCGGAAAGGTGGTTTGTTCACATACTTTATATTTGTTGGTACAGAACAGTACATGAGTAAAAATATCGATCATTGACAACCGGTTCGGACAATATCGACACGCTGATCTCTCTGTTCGTATTAATGTTCCCAATATAGACACTTTATCTGAAACCACAGCTTAAGTGCAAGAATAATAGCAAAGCTGTTGTTGGAGTTAAGCTCGGAGAACGGAGCAGCATCACGGTAAGTTTTTGTTGGCATCGAATAAACTTATTTTGAAACTCGGTCATTTCAAGGAGACAGAAGGAGATCCCAGATCCCATTCAATATGACGCTTCCAGGCCCAAACAGAAGAAAATTGAGAAACTTTTTTTTTGTGTGTCTTACAGTCGCTGCAAGCACTACTCGTGAAGACTAATAAAGGGTACGATTCCTGCTGGATCTTTCGATTAAAATAAGCGGGTTTTAAGTCTTTATAGATTGAATGAAACAGCAATGCATAAGGAATTGAGACACTACAGCTTCCTGCTATATTAACTTCTCCACCTACATAGATAAACGCACTCAACAGAAATGTACATATATTCGGTTGAGACTATGCATATATTGTAAGTGCGTGCCGAAAACTAGGGGATCTCACGATAGTTCACACGAGGCGGCGCTACAGGCGTTTCAGGGTGGAGCCAGAGCAAAGTTCCCTAGAATCTGTGCCTAGTTTTGTTGCGGGATTTACTAAAGCAAATGTCAATAGGGTGACACCATTACCGAAACTTGGCATTACTTCCCACGTCCGCGCGCACCGTCGAGATTCTCTTGTCGACATCGCTCATGCAACAAAAATGAGCCAAAGTGCTGTTCCACGTAATCTTAGTAGTCTCGGTTTACACGTAAGAAACTACCCACATGTCCAATAGGAATAAAACGATTTGAAAAGCCGGTCACAGAACATGTCTGTCCAGGCCCTTGTGTATTGTCGGCGTCTACTCCTACGAGTCCAGAATTAAGTGATTCACGTCTGCAGCTGGCACCTGAATTTTGAGGAGACCTAAGAAGAAACGTCAGCCCCAGTATCTTCAGAGACACGGGAGTGGCATTGTGGAAAAACAGGACTGGTTTTTGCCGAAACACGTTTCAATTGTAGGGTGTTGTGCGCATCTCCCTTCACGGTACCAACAAGGCATGCCGTCAATATTAGATGGCCCATACTCTTTAGGCAGATGGCGCTACATGCTAATCTCCCTTCACGGTACCAACAAAGCATGCCGTCAATATTAGATGGCTCATACTCTTTAGGCAGATGGCGCTACATGCTAATCTCCCTTCACGGTACCAACAAAGCATGCCGTCAACATTAGATGGCCCATACTCTTTAGGCAGATGGCGCTACATGCTAATCTCCCTTCACGGTACCAACAAGGCATGGGCAAATGGCGCTACATGTTACACACCCTTTGCGTGACCACAGTCTGGAAGGCGAATCAAATATTAAAAGCTTTTTCCGGGGTGTCCTCATACTCCTCAGATAAATCTGCTCGACCAGCTGCAAAAGTAGCGATTTCGTCAGCTGAAAGCAGCCCATCCACTTTCAGGCAAGATGATGGAATTAGAGGAAGCTCTTACATGGATACAAGGAATTTGGACCAGGAAGTGATGCAAAATTTCGTCGATTCAGTGCCAAACAACCGGTTTCTTAATTATTATGGTAGGGCACTGTATTAAAACGCCTATCTCTTAACTAGTTGTATCTATCTGCACTAAATCACAGGATTTGTGTTAATGCATATAAAACTGGATGCGCCCTTAGCTTACAGCTTATATGAAAAGTTCATGTCTATGCATTTAGAAATTTGTCTCTGGTTGCAGAATCCAGTCTCGGGTGCATGAGTTCTAAGTTGAAAGTTTTATCTGCAACTGCTGCTATGTTACCACTGAAAAATAACTTAAAACTAAATATATAATAATAATAATAATAATAATAATAATAATAATAATAATAATAAAATAATAATAATAATAATAATAAGAAGAAGATAAGAAGAAGAAGAAGAAGAAGAAGAAGAGAGAAGAAGAAGAAGAGGCTCGAGAAAGGAGATTCATAATTCCGAAAGCATATTCAGGTGAACTGTTATTGAAAATAGAGAAAATTGCTGTACATTTTTCTTTGAACATACTTTTTAAAATTTTGACATTACCAATAAATAAATTATACTATTAACCGAAGCTCTAATAGATAAACGCCTCCCAAAGCTATCTTCAATCGACTTTCCAAAATGTCAAAAGAACGAGATGAAGCCTTTTACTTTAACCTTAGTGGAAGAATATCTCTGGGTTTGTGATGTGAAGACGGTGACCGGTCTTCTCGCCTCACATCTGCTAGTTCAGTCTGCCCCCCCCCGTTCCTCCCTTTTTTTTTTTTTACTTACTATTTGTTTGATTATTTCGGGTTCTCGGTTTCTGCTCTAAATGTCCATTTTGTTAAGAGTACAGAGTTTAATATTGGTGCATAGGTAAATCGCGGTTCGCTTTAATTCAGATGAATCTGTGATGAGGTTCCACTCGGGTATTAACCGAATGTGCACGTGAAGGGTTCTGTGAGAGGAAAACAGGGAGCGATACCGTAAAAATGGTTTTATTAACGTTATTATCTTTTGCTTTCCGCTGCTATTAATTCAGCATTGGAATCTTAAAATCGAGGGTCTTCTTATTCTAATTAATACTCTGGGTAATTAAAAAAAAAAGACAGTCGCCTAACATAATTACGAGCCATTTAATTCAACAGAAAACCGCCGTAATTAACTTAAACGAAAGTCATTAAAACTGCGGCTATGGCGGGGGGGACCGATTTCTTGTTAGGTGCCCGCTGTACCCGGTCTCTTCTATCTCCCACCCCACTTCTAACAGAAGAGTTCTACCAGATCCTTTCCTTGCTAGGGATGGCGGTCTTCAGTTTCCAGGTGTTGCGATCGTAGCTCGACGACCAGTTCAGAAGGGCTGACGGCTCAGGGTCCTCGTGAATTCTGGGCGCTGATAAAGGGCTGACAGGGTCCCACGGCTGGAGAGGGAATTCCCACCCTGCTACGGGTTGTTTTCCTTGTTTGTTTGCATAAGTGTAAATGGTTTCTGAATATCTACAGTATAATGTGATGCGTCTCTTTAGTCCTTTCTCTATATACGCGGATTATCATAGTCTTTGGGGGGGTTGTGATCTTCGGCCGCATTCAGATTTAAATGGGCCCCGTGTCACCCGCGTGCGCTCCATGGTAACGAGTTCACGTCGATTAACTTTTATTTCATCTCCTTATTTACCTGGCAGATTTTATCAGAATTTCAAAAATCAAAGTGCGATGCACTACTCTTACAGTAAAAGCTACTGTCAGTCTGCAGCGCACCTAGCGGTACCCGAAATAACCCTGTCGGTTCAGGCCGGGATTCGAAATGAGAGGTCCCCCCCACTCTACCCAGTAGTTCAGTAACGGAATACCGCACTACCCTATCACATTCGCATCTTCCATAAGTGACGCGTAAAGGGGCAAAAATGCCTGCGACAAACGTGTGTCGTGCATTCGCTTACAATCGCAATCATGATTTTCAGCACTGCCTCCCTTCACAGCGACACCTACCGCAGCTTTGCAAAACTCTTTAAAGAACGTGATACTGCGATTTTTACATTATCTGATACGGGTTAAATGATATGATTCTTTACCGCTTACTTCGAGCCTTTTATACGGTTAAGAAGCTGGACATCTCTCCCCACACATTCCAACGATCTCGGTATCAGTTATTGCGACTTTAAGTAAACATAAAATACAAATTCTGACGGGTATGAATTTATATGATCTAGCTGGTCCACGCGGCATGCTAACGTGCAAGGCTTGGGCGGAGGGGGAAGCATATTCTGAACAAATTAATACAGATTTCGTTATCTATTCATTTCGTTCTAGGGATACCCTCAAGACAATTCCTGTTAATTACTTTGAGTGCGGTTCTAAGTATTTCACTAAAGGGGAAAGCGGACGGATCATGGCATAAATGCAGTAGGGGGAGAGGGAGGTAATCAAAGTAAGTTGTAATGTTTCCTTCCATCCATTAGATGATGAGTCGATTTTTAATCTGCGTAATGAAAAGAATACAAGAGAATGTGAACAGGATCTCTCTTTCTCTCTCTATCTCTCTTAATCATACGCAGATCTAAAAAGAAAGAGAGAGAAAGAGAGTAACTATATATATAGTTTCTTTGGTTTTATCAGTTTGAAATATCAATGAAACCTAAAGATAACATTAGGAAAGCCCTGGTGCCCACCTTGGCGTTTATGATTCGGTTTCGATGCGAAAGTCATCAATCACAAATTATCGAATGCACGTAAAAACCAATCACTTAAAACCCTGCCGCCAAGATAGTTCGAAGATCGCCAAACCGAAGAGTTCCAGTTCCTGTGACGTGAGGCTAGAACTATTAGTGACGTCATAACTCACGCGGATGCCGCTCAGGTCGTCGTCTTGCAGAAGAAGTATGATTCACAGCCAAACGTTATTCGCCAAGTTGCACATCTGTGACGCGCCCGATGCTGTTTAGACCTCCTCGACAGGAGAGCTACGTCGCCATCGTTATCTCTGACGGCTTTGCCAGACAGAGTGTTTTCGTCTTTATATTCACCTCCTCGCAGTTCCTTTCCCGCCTCCCCCAGACAGACTGCGAACGGACACGAAGTTCCGCAGTTCGTTGTCAAGCTCTCTGGTTTCCTCGCGATGTTTACAATACTGACTTTTCCATTGGCTTAGAACATCGTCGGGCGCCTCTTCGGCCATCGCTGCCTGGTGCGTAAATGGAACTGCCCACCTAAATTCCTTTTATCAGTCTGCTAATTCTCAGATAGTTTGAGATAAGCTGCAGGTTTTGTTTTTTTTTTTTTCTTGTAAAGTAAAAAAATGAAGCATCCATGCCGTTTGGAGCGAGTCAGAGAATAATCTCACATTAGGAGATCCTCGTAATGACCTAAATGGAGACTACATCGGCTGTGATCTCTGTCGGTGAACTTTTCACTTTTTGACCGTTATATCTCCTCCTCGGTTAAGGTTCATAATCCTTTCCTTTTATGTTGTTTTAAAGGAAAAATATCATTTTTTCCCGTATTATTAGTTTACGTTGCGGCAGAGGTTTTTTTTTTTTTTGAAATCGAGGCAACCGGCTGAGAGAAACCGAAATTATCTCCCCTTAATGACGGGCTAAAAGTCTTCATTTACAGTAACTCCGACGGAATGTTTATTTATTATATAGCAGCCGAATTTAAAAAAAAAAAATCCCAACAACGATCGCGTGACAAGAATAAAGCGCATAATAACTAAAAAGCTGAATGTCTTTGATAGTAAGGACGAACGTTCAAATGAAAACCATCGCTGTAATGATATCCGACTTCGCTTTTCTCCACCCCGGGGCCGGATTTGTCAGTTCCTGGTATGTGGTAGTAACGTATGTGCTGCAGAACCAGATCTGTTTGGTTATCGGTCAGACACGACATCTCTCGATCATTAGTCCGCACAGGTAAAGGGCTACTGCACGCGATAGTGATTATCTGAAATCTGCTTTCCACCACACGGTAAATCTGTAAGCAGCTCCCCCTGTTTGCATGACCTCTAATTCATAGATCTAGACAAACAACATAACAACCCCGATAAATTAAGGAAATCTCATTTCTCTTCACAATCATGTGATAGCCACGAAAGGAAGTCTCAGCACCGATGAGTCTGGTATTCATTTTTTAACCCTTTAATTGTCCGTTGCTTCATTTCCGTCATATTAAGTGACGTCACTAGAACCGGGTTTCCAAGTATAAACAACAACAAAAAAAAAATAAGTTAATTTTGGGTTTTTAGTATTCTGAAATAACTTAAGATTGCATCAATTTCTTTGTTTTCCATTAAAACTATGCAGTTTAGAGATTTTTCTTTTAATGAGTAGGATAAATAAATGTCGTTGGGTTTTAGCTGTATCTTGTACTACATGCAAGAAGAAGAATCATCATCGACATGTAGAAAACTCCGGCAATGTGGATTCAGCTTTATGGAGAGATAGTCTATGACTAGGAGCCAATGAATGTCGTTTTCAATTATAAAAACTAAAGCAACTGCTGCTGGAAATATCTTTTAAACTTAAAAAAATAACAGCAGATAGGTTTGAGCAAAAGATATTGTACTTACTAGCTGAATATATGATTTTATTCCCCTAACAAGTGGTTTTTTAAAAAAAAAAAAATATTTCGCCTCTTAGGTCAAGGCAGAACCCGATATAATCCAGGTTGGAAGCTATCGCTAATATGCTAGGAATTCTGTTCTTCTGGTGTCTCAACAAAACCAAAATGGTGATAAATAGAAAAAAGGAATTCAGTATAAACAGTATTGAAAAATAATTACAGAAAACCACACAGAAAGTGCACGAATAAAAGTAATTGCAACCTAGATACATATAAGATACATACAAAATGTTTTATTACAGAAACTGTACAAAAACAAAAATAGTACGTTATACAGTGCATTAGTATCTTGTATGCAAACGTTTCGCTTTACATAGACAGATCATGACACCATGTTTTCATGCGCCAATGCGAGTTATCAGTGTATGACTCTGGAAGGCTTTTCCCAAATAGTTTGCATCCTTTTCCACAATTCGTCCACCGTGTTTGGTTGCCTATGATTCTCTCAGCAGCCATATAAATTCATATAGCCTCGGTGATGTTCACGTCAACATTTTGCGCAGCCCAAGGCATCTTCACGACAGATATCTCTCACCCCGTTAGATGTAAGCTTGGCGCCATTCTCGTGTTGTACGCCTCTGTCTGTTAGCAGTCGAAATATCTTAGATTTGATGCGGATCTGCAACCCCTTCGGTTGATATGCAGCCTCTCGCCTCGCTTCACGCGAATATGTATCTTACACTTCTTGAAAAAAAAAGAAAACGTTAACCCTTGTATTTGCACCACCCGTGTCATCGGCAAGAGATCTCCGCTGATTGGTCGTCTCTCGCGTACAGAACAAGCAATGACGTGCCTAAGCATAGCAACCAATCACAGTGAGGGTTATATCCCATTTCATTTTCGCGCACGAGATTCGTTTCTATCACGTGCTATTCGCTCTTTATAATCAGTTTTTTTGCTTCTGTTTCCATAATTATTTCCAATACTGTACAATGTAAAACAGGCCAATAAAAAAAGGTTGTAAATGAAGCCTTGACATCTGGAAACAAAGGAACAGTTTTAACACCTGTAGGGTCCTGAAATACTTTTAGTCGGGGTATTCTGATAGTATTTTTTGTTTTGTTTTCAGAGTTTGTCCCGAAGAATAAAAAATGTTGAACATTTTCTGGTATGAGCTGTGAAATCTTATAAAACGATAGCGGTGTTTCTCTGGCTGATTTGTTTTCTCTCCGTCTAAGCAACTCGCAGGTTTTCCCTAAAACTCAGTTTGGTAGTTGCCCGGAGTCAAGAAGCCACCACGAGTTACGCAAGCGAGTCTCAAATCGATTAAAATGATCACGTCACAATTAAGTCCGATCGACGACAAATTGCCCCATTCGTTAACCCTTCCATTGCATAAGTTTGTTTGTGTTTTTTTTTTTAAATATGCGTAACCACACCAGAGTCCTAGCTTATTTGTAATTATGGCCTTTAGCATCAGTAGTTGCACACGGCCAGAAACGTCTGCCCCCTGCCCATACACTCAGAGCCCTCGATTGTTTGGAAAATAGGTCCGGAAGGAGGTGAGAATGGTGGTGGTGCCCAGACTGGCTTTTATGCGGCCCTCTCAGCCCGCGCTCGCGCTAACGCCCCTTTGATTGCCAAAACACAATCGATAGTCCGTCGCAGAGGTGATCTTAAGACGCAGCTTTCTGTTTCCTTACTCCGTCTTATCCATACTTTCGCATCACTAAAATGCGGGCAGAGTTAGACTGGAAATAACCAGTAATTTCCGATTATCGAGTAAAGCAGATAATAGGAAATGGGAATATTTCGTTGGTCTCGGCATAATTGATGAGTTTGCTCGCTTATTTTCACAATTGGAAACCTTTGTGGTAGCTGTGGAATAAAGGAGCTGTTCCCCGGAGATATCGATCCCTATCGATACTATTTTTTTTTTTTTAAAAAGAAATTAAGCCCCAATGCTTGAAACATGAGAGGCACATTTTAATAAACTTTGCAGTTGTAATTTTAAAAGAAGGGGAGACTCATATTGACAGCTTGGAAAGATACTCTTTAATTCCGAAGATACCCGGTTAAAGGGCTGTTTAGCTTTTCAATCGGATTAACTTTACGACTGATGCCTAGATACTGATTATTGATTAAGTAAATTTAAAATCTGCTTACAAACGTGCGTATAGAGTAAATGATTACAATGTCGTTTTGCATGACTCTCCTCTCTCGACGTCACTTCCTGGTACTTCGTGCAACAACATATTTTTTCCCAGTGATATAACTGTTGGTAAATGCGATATATTCTTGGCAATAATGATGATTTTAATCAGTTTGAGAAATCACGCCTTCTTCAAGTGCTTTTCTGTAGGCCATGATGGCTTCCTGCCTTTCAAGTAACTACCCAAACCTAACCAAAACCTTGAGTACCGCGAGTGCTGAATGAACTCGGGAAGGAGGGATGATGCTGGTACAATGTCGTTTTCTGAATCATTGGATCTTGAAATAGCTGAAAAAATAGTGTGTCCGGTTTCTATACAGTAGAAAAGTAACGAATATATCAGAAATACAGGTGTGCTTTGTCACTATTGAGTC
>JACATO010001719.1:0-30595 GCA_018389105.1 Nautilus pompilius | reverse complement strand
TTACTTCAGGGGACAGTTTGACAAAAATCCTGTGTGAATTTAACAATAGTCAAACAGAACAGAGTAGAAAGATTTTAAATTAATTATTACTATTTCCAGAACCTACACGATAATAAGATACAAATATTTGAGGAGAGATATCAAATGTAACATACATCCATATTCCCTTAGTTAAAATAGTTATCAACAAATGTATAATCGGTTAATTTAAATAAAACGCCATGAAACATTTCTAGAAAATATATGAAAAATATAAAATTTATTTAAATTAGATAAAAGCAGATTTCCAGATCAGATGTTGAAAAGAAACAAAAATGTTAATAAAAAGTAAGATAAGAGATGGAATAGTGTTTATGAATAATAGAAGCGGTATAGCAGAAAATAATTAAATGTACATTAATTATAATTACATTTTTTATTTTTTTTTCAAACTCTATGTTAGAAGTTAAGTGTATTTAAGGAAAGATAACGTTTTAATATTTAAGTATATTCCATCTTTAACAATATTTAAAAAACCCTCATTTATTTAAATGCAAACCGGCAGATAGCTCTTCCGGAAATCTCATGCAAAAATAATACATTTTACACGGATACAGTTGAAATATCCGAAAGTAGTTATTTCAAAAATCACTCTATAGATGAGTGTAAAGAAAGACACAAATAAATTCTAAATACTTACACCCTGTTGAATGTTACAAATTAAATTTAAAGTGAAGGAAATGATAATATATAAACGTAAGATGAGAGAAGAATTCGTTTGTATAAATGAGGTTAATGGTACGATGAATAATCCATATGTTATTTCATAGAAGGAAAGAAAAGAACAATAAATGAAACTGTTGTATCGCCTTAGGGGACAGTAAGACAAAGATTCAGTATTTGAAAATTTAACGAATCGGAATGATGTTGTATCACCTTTACTAATATATATGCAACTTTATTCAAAAATGTAAAAAATCATCAATTGATCGTTTATCTTGCTTCAGGCAGGGTGTTTGTGAAACTTTTTTGACACTGCTCACAAGACAATCATCAGATGAGTAATTTTCATTCAGGAACTAAACTGTGTATGTGAGAATTATTATAGGAGGGATAACATTTCCATACCGATATAACATATATTAATTAACCAATATTTGTTAACAAATGGGTTTTTGCTCTAATAAAAAAGATTTCATGCGGTTGATTTTGAAACTAAGTGTTAAACACTAGACGTACTCTCGTAACGGTATCACGACAGAGGAGTTACCTTCAAATCTCTATGAATAGGTGATTGGAAAGAAGGATAAATAACAAAAGAAAATGCTTACAAACTGTTGAAAGATCAAGATGTGCATTAAAAAGCAAAAAAATATTAATATAAACAAAATATGTAGAATAGGTTATTTTATATAAATACTGTTAGCTTTCAGAATATCATCAATGATATTATTCAAGTGTAATAAACAAGCATTATTTTAATCTACTGTCTTGTTGATGAAAGGTACCTTAAAATATATCAACTTTGGACGTTTTAAACAAACAGAGAAAACTGATCGAAAAATATTAAGTATTTTATATATTTATAAAAAAAGGATAGAAGATACGAATATTTTGGAAGAGTCAGTTTTATTTAAAATTAAAATATAGACCATTATTTAACAACATTTGTAAATAAATCTTCATTTTTAAAAACAAAAAGACCATTAACTTTTCTTTAAATCTCATGTAAAAATAACAAAGTTTGTATAGATACATGAATGAAATCATATCTAGAATAATTACTTACTTCGTAAATCTCACTCTATAGGTGAGTGGAAGGAAAGACAAAAATAAATTTAAATACTTACAGCCTGTTGAATGTTCTAAACGTAATTTGATAGCAAAACAAATGATAACATATAAACGTAAATAGGACAAGAATGTGTTTATTTAAATAATGTTTTAATGCAATGAATAACTTATTGTAATTTTATTTGACAAAATTATAAAAAAATAAAAAAATACTTTCTGCATTCAGAGGACATAATGACATAGATTATGTTTTAAAAATTTTAGAAATCAGATAATATAACAATTTTTTTAATTTTGTAAAATTATTTTCAAGAACCATATGATTAGATATTAAGAATATTCATTCATGGAAACATTTCTTATAATACTACTCCATATAACAAACCAGTCTTTCTTACTAAACACATATTTGAATTTATAAACAGTTACAACGCCATAATATCTTTCATGGAAGCTCAAAAAGAAATATTCAAATTAACACTGTACATTTTGATTTCTTCACACAGTTCAAAAACTCTTTCTACAGATATTTAGACTGAAACCTTAAACTATTTGTTAATATTTAATGTTATTAGTTTATATTTCTGTTTTGCAGAGAAAGCTAAATATGTGTTATCCTTAACATAAAATTCGTTAAGGATAGGTTATTACAAATAATTTTCTATTTGTATTAATAATTTATATGATAATTTACAAAAATGTAACAAATAATGAATGAAACAGTTATCTCGCTTCAAGCAGGATGCATGGCAAAGTATGTTTTGAAACTCTTCTCAAATCTATCAGAATAATGGCCGAACGATAAAGAAATTACAGAACATTTCATTCAGGAACCAAACAGTATACATATTGAATATTATAGAATGTATATCTGTTTATATCAAAGAAAATACATTTACCCAATATTTGTTACCAAATGTTTATTTGCTCTAATAAAGAAGATACCATATGGGGGTTATTGATATCGCGCATACTAAAATGCTAAAGTTGTAAAGATAAAGGCTCTTATTTGATATATAGTGACATTAAAATATTTATTTATAGTTTAATGGAAAGAAGGATAAATAATAAATGGAAAATACAAGATATGTATTTAAAAGGAAAAAAACACACATTGAAAAACATTAATACAAAAAAGGAGATGATTTAGTGTAGATAAATAATGTTAGGAAGTTTATCAATCAATAACATGTCAAGTAATAAAAGAAAATTATTCAATCAAGACTCTAAAATATTATCCCGTTTCAAGAATAGAATTTATCAAAGAATTGTGTTCTAGACATTTTAAATAAACTGTCACAAAAATGTATTAAATATATATTAAATTATTTTCAATTTTATAAAGAAATCCATACATTAGATATTACGTATATTTCAGAGATATATCAATTTAATATTTAGAGGTACTCCAATTATTTAACATTTGTTATTAAATCTTCATTTTTAAAACAAAAGGATCATTAATATTTTTTTTAAAAATCTCATGTAAAAATAACAAAGGTTATATGGACACATTGAAATTATTCTACAGTAATTACTTCCTAAGCCTCACTTTATAGTTGAGTGGAAGGAAAGTCAAATAAATATTAAATAATTACTCCCTGTTGAATGTTCCAAAAGTAAGTTCAAATCGAACGAAATGATAATATATAAAAGTATATTGGACAAGGATATGTTCATTTAAATAATGTCTGTAATAGCATAAATAGTTTACAGGTTATTTTATAATGAATAAAATAATAGTCAATAAATTAAGTTGTTTTATAGCTTCAGGTGACAGTATCAATTATAATAAAGTGGTGAAAATTTATCGATTCATAAATTTAACAATTTTTTAAATGCTGTTAAATAATTTTCAGGAACCAAACGATAGAGTTTACGAATATTCGATTATGGAATTAATTCTCATATCTATATTTATTTATATTCCATTAATTTGACAGTATTTGTTACCAAATATCCAGTCGATTTTATAAAGTAAAAGTAAAACTCCATAATACCCTTCTTGGAAGTTCATAAGGAATAATGGTAAACATGGTTAACTTGTTCATAACTTGTTCATACATATAGAAAATTTCATTCTTAAGATAAATAGACAGAAGTATAAACTATAACAGTTTAACATTTAGAAACTGTTGAAGGTTCCATTTCTCATAAAAAACGAAAGAAATATTATTATTATATGATTGAATAATGTAAGAAATGTATATGAATTATGTATATGTATTTAATGTATTTATTTTACAATGATATGATATAAAAAATGTAAAATAATAATTTAATATCTCTTGCAGCAGGCATGTGTATGACAACAACAATTGTTACACTGTTAGCAATACAGTCAGATGAGTACATTTCATTCAGGAACCAAACAGTATTTGTGAAATATTATAGGAGGAATATTATTTTCATATCGATGTAAAATACATTAAATACGCGATATTTCATAACAATTTTGTTTTCCTTCCAATAAATAAATTGCTATATGATTGTTATTGAAATCGCAGGTAAAAATGGAAAACTTAACATCATTAAATGTTGTTACATCCTACGTAGTTACACTAAAAGTCATCATGTATATTAGAATGAGAAGAAGAATTAATTAATTAAAGGAGAGTGTTCCAAATATGTATTGAATAGGAAAAAATGTAAATATAAACGTAGGAGAGGAGATTTTGTTTATATACATAATATTAGTAGTTTCATGAATAATTAATAAGATATATTACTCAAAATAATCAACTAATTAGAAAATTAGAATTTGTTCTTATTTCAGGCGGAGTGTTTATTCGAGATTCGTCTTTTTGACAATTTAACTAAATAATTACAAAAAACTAATTGAAACATTAAATTATTTTACATTTTTCTTTAAAAAATCCATACGAGAGAAGTTACGAATATTTCAGGGGATATATCGTTTTAATATGTAAATGTAGTTCATTAATTTAACAACTTTTGTAAAGAAATGTTCATATTTCAAATAAAATAACGCAATATATCTGTTCTTTAAATCTCATATAAAAATTAAAGTTTTTGATGGTTACAGGTAAAATAATCTAAATTAGTTACATTAAAAATCTCACTCTGTAGATGAGTTTAGAGAAAGACAAGAATAAATGTTGAATATTTACACGCTGTTTGATGTTCCAGATGTACATTAAAAGTGGAAGAAATGTTAAAATAAACGTAATATTTCAGAAGGATAAGTATAAATTTAATAAATGTTTTTTTAATTATATTAAATAATTATCAGCAAAAACATGATAGAGGTTAAGAATATTTTATGATGGATATTATTCTCATATCTAGCTACATTCCATACGTTTAACATTATTTGTTAACAATTGCTTTTTAAAGTTTATAAAGAGTTAAAAAGCCATCATATTGTTCATGGAAGTTCATATTCAAATATCAAAGTTAACATAATTTAGTTTAATTTCTTCATACGTAGATATAAAATCTCATTCTACAGATATACATAGAATTATAAACTATACAAGTTAAACATTTACACACCGTTAAAGTTTCCAATTTTTCAAAGAAAGCTAAAGATATGTTATTATTTAAATAAAATTGGAGAAAGATATGTTAATATAAATAATGTTGTATTATCATGAATAATTAATGAGGCACATTACTCACGAAAGTAACTAATAATATGTTAAACAATTATCTCGCTTCAAGCACGCTGTATAAAAATCAATTATCATTTGTTACAGTTAAAAATAGTCAGATAAATGTTAGAACAAAGTTTAAATTAGAGTACATTTCATTCAGTACCCAAACATTTTGTGAGGAATATTATAGAGGGGATATCGTTTTAATATTGTTATAAAGTACACTAATTAAGCAATATTTCTTAACGATTATGGTCTTTATTGAAATCACATGTAGAAATTTCAAACGTAACATGGTTAAGTGCTGTGACATCCTACGTAGTTACATTAAAAATCTTCATGTGCATATGAATGGAAAGAAGAATAAGAAATGGAGGCGGAGTTCGCCCTGAATAGAAAGAAAATGTAAAAATGAACGTAAGATAAGAGGATTAGTTTATATAAATGATTTTAGCAATAGCATGTATAAATAATATGGTTTTACTCAAAATAATTAAACAAAAATTCAATTATAATTTTTTCTCATTTATGGTTTAAATTTTATTAAAGATTCCTGTTTTGGTCGTTTAACTAAACAGTCACAGAAATTTAATTTAAAATATTCAGTTATTTTACCTTAAAAAACAAACTATGCAATAGAATTTGCGAATATTTCAGGAGAGATGACCTTTTAATATAAAAATATACTCCATTAATTTAACAGTATTTGTAGACAATGTTCATTTTTTACAACACATAAAAGGTCTTATTGATGTTTTAGAAATCTCATCTAAAATGTCAAAATTTACACGTACACAGTTGAAATATTCTTAAATATTAATCTCACTCTAAGGATTACTGCAAAGAAGGATAACCAATAAATGCTAAAATCTTAAAATCTGTTGAAATTTCTAGAAGTAATTTGAAAGCGAAATAAGTGATAATATAAACGTAAAATAGCAGATGAATTCAATTACATATTTTTCCTTATCATGAATAATCAATGTGATATATTACTCAAATAAATTAATCTAATAATACGTTTAACTGTTTTCTTGCTTCAATCTTTCAGTATCATAAATATTCCATTTAGGAAATGTAAGTATGTTGTATTTATTAGTAGATTGACAGGATCTATCTCAGTTTGTGTCGATATAAAACTTACTTTTAATTTTAGTTTTGTTGTAACAATTTGAGAAAAATGCGAAGTTCTTATTTTAACATCTAAAAAGATTGTTTCATGCAATGTATTGCGTATTCCGTGATCTTTTGGAAATAACAAGCATAGTAAAGACTTTAACATCAATAATGTTTATTTAAATAATACAAAATAATGTACAAATCATTGAACAAAACGTATATTTTCATAATATTGAAAAAAGAGAAAACTTCGTCTTCTATTTGTAATCATAAATTAAGTGAATACATTCCGAATCAAGGAAATTGGTCATCAATTATTTCGTGAAATAATGAAAAAGCGTAAATATTGTGATTGAAATAATGCGGTAAACAATGTATATACAAATTTTCAATGTACAGAGAAAGGAAAACAAAAAAGTCCTGGAAGCCAAAAGTTGATCTATCTATTTATTGAATCGGGATTAATACTTTCATTAGAAAAAGATACCATAACCCACAAAGTGTGAGTACTGCCTGCCTCACAAATTAACATATTTTTTTATTAAAAGGAGAATTAAAAGATATTTCCAAATTTGTAGAAAATATGAAGATAAGGAAATTTAAAATCTCTTTTGTTGTGTAATACAACTCAGTAAAACTCTCGTTTCCGGTTCTCACTGAAGAGAACATATGCACATCTATATTAAATAATATGATAAAGATGTTCATTGTTCATCTATTGAAATAATTTAAATGTTTAGAAAATGATAGTAAAATTACTAAAAATATAATTATATATGGAATAACGAACACTAAAAAATAATACAATCAAGATATAAATTCTGCATATATGAAGCTTAATGTTGATTTCATTCTAAAAGCAGCCTTTCTTTCAAGGTATTGTTTGCTGTTATCTAATCAAAATACTGAATTATATATATTTTAAATATATTTTCTCTTTGATTAAGTTTATTAATTATAAATTAATAAAGCTTGTTACTCAGAATATACGTCCCACGTTTCATCATTTTTAAATATCTTACACCTTATTTAGAGATACTACAATTAAACAAGTTAAAGAACAAAATATCAATTACAAAGATATTATTTTTATGATATAAACCTTTATTTTACAAAATTAGTCATCGACGACAAAAATAAGACGATGTTTATAAAAAAAGAGATAAATAGTATTTAACACCTGAATGTATTGAAGACTCAATAGAATAAGGATGTAAATAAATACAAGTATTTAATAGCCATGTTACTTCATAAAAGTAAGTGATGTTAGAATGAAACAAGAGACTGAAGGGACTTTATCAGTAATAATCATCCCATTGGTGACGAAGAATACTGACGATAGTGCCACGAACAACCAATTATACAATTTAACGATCGTCTGTCAGAACTGTTTTTCAGCAGGTACGAGCAGCATGTATACAATTAACCGGCTTTTACAAATAAAGATTTTAACCAAGTAATTAACAGTATCAATTAGCAGTGAAATTACATAAAACAATATTTATAGCAAAATTATTTCATAGATGGAGATCTTGTAACAAATGAATGCTATAGTTTAAGTCCGTCTTCCGTCAGGTATCTACCAGGTGTTATTTGCTACCTACATGATGATAAACGGTCACCTTAAGTGTGAGACAGTTAATATTTCACCGATCTTGTGACAGGTGAAGTATTTCTGATGTAAATAGTTCTGCTTGTTAACTAATATTTCCACGAGCAAATATGTTAAAAGTCTAAAAGTTATCTTTGCACTCAGCTGATAGTAATCGTAAAAAACTTAACTTTTTTGTAAAAGATTAACCAGTGGTTAACAAGTGAAGAGAGATAAAATTTAGATAAATACGAGAGGTCATTTAGAATTTAAGTGTATTTACTCCGTGGGGTCTTCAGAAAATGAAAGTTTCGGCTTGATTCTCTGTGATGATGTGTATTTCTGATTTTGTGTGTGGTGACAAAGACTTGACATCTATAATGGTATGGGCATGTTTTGGATCCTTTTAGATAATATACCCCTCAAGGTTTTAACAAATTAAAAAACAAATGTTGATTTAATATGCAGTTGGGAAATTCATTAGAATAAAATATTTTTAAACGTATCAATTGTATTATCAGTTTCATAGGTGCTGCTACGTTTTAATTAAGATAAAATATTTATTTTAATTCTTAAAAATATACATTTGTATTATTACTTTCACAGCCCTAACACAGAGGGTGGATGTAAGTTTCAGTTACTAACCTTAATCTGTTCGCCATCAAATGGATGATCTAAATAGTAGAGGAAAATAAAGGCAAAGTTCACTGTAGGATGTCATAAATTATTACTTCTCGGACAATAAATTGTTTCAAATAATCGGAATAATTAAAATGCGTAAACATGTTTGTAATATAATTTAAAATAAAATAAATAAAATAATTGTACTCAGTGATATTAATTAATTTTTAAATATAATTTGTGTTTAAATATAAAATATGCTCACTAATTTATTTGTAAGCGAGTGAAGTTAAATAAAAAGTGATATTTTTGGTTTGATTCTTGAAACAAAGAATTACCAGTACATTATTTTAATCTTCCGATTCATCAAATTTGAGAATTATTTAATAATTTTTAATTTTCTATAATATATCCACAACTTAAGCCCGTTTAATCCACAACTTACGTACACGCGAGGCAAGGAAGGCCATAAAATATAATTAAACCGGCCACTTTACACGAAAAGTAAGAGACAAATGAGAATAAAAAGAAAATTAATTCTTGTTGTTTCCTATTTATTTGACAGTTCTCTAATTATTTTATGTGTTTAAAGTGTTTGGAGTCTCAGTAATTGATCTTGAAACGCAATAAGATGAACATTAACAGACCTAAGAAACAGATAAACACGAAATTTAAATGGACGAAGAAATGAAGTTAGTAAAATTGTAAAAAAATATTTAAATATGTTTAAAATTATAAGCTCCAACAGTTTCACGCTTAATCACTTTACCTGAATAGAATAAGGGAGAAATTGAAAGTATATAAATTTTTAGTGATGACCAGAAAAAAATTCGTCAAAAATCCTTTTCTTTTACTGAGGACCTGAGGAGATAACAAAACCTCAGAATTCAGCTGCACATTTTTCCCTTAAATTACGTTAATTTTAAGAAACGAAATATTAGTACAGATACATCCACAATTTAAATCAACACTGGATTAACTCTCCTTTACTCAATTCTACCTGAAGAAATAATCATTGACAGTAACGAACAAATTAAATCTACACACACTAGTTTATTAAACATTTATAAATTAATTAAAATTGAGAAATTTAGGTCCGTACGTTTTAGATGATTTAACCGAGAAAGAAAAAAATGTAAAATCATGTAGATTTAACTTGTAAACCTGGTGCAGACATAAAAAAGACATTTCCATGAGGTTTCCTTGTGTTTTCGACGGTAATTGGTATTTAAAAAATGAAGTATTAGTTTAAAATACTTACCGTCAGGGTCTCTGATTCCAGCTTCATTTTTGTTATAAAAGATAGAGAAAATAGGGGTTAGTTTACACCGTGGTCTACGTTAGTACAGAAAGGTAACTTATAGTGATAATGTAGGAAAGCAGAGTTAACTCTAAATAATCTTTATAAATAGAATTGTAATGAAATTATCTTTGAAACAAAGGTGCAATATCCATTGTTGTAGATAAAAAGCAATCATACTGGTCAAAATATTAGTTAAAATACTTACCGTCAGGGTTTCTGATGCCATCTTTTTATTATTAGAGAAAATAGTGGTTAGTCTATAATGTTGTCAACGTTAGTACAGAAAGGTAAATTATAATTAGTACGATAAGAAAACAGAGAAAAATTGTTTAAATTCTATAAATAGAAATGTAATTAAATATGGTTGAAACAAAGGTGCAATTAACATTATTGTAGAAAAAAGAAATTAATACTCAATAAAAAAATTAACCATACAAAATATTCTTACCTTGTTTTCCATCAACAACCTCTGAAACGAGAAGACAGAACAGAGCTGTGTATGTTATATAAGCCGTTTAAAAATATATCATTTTAACTAAAATATTTTAACTAATTAAGCAGTAAGTAGAAGGATCATTGCTCCGAAGTTCATCAATCATAAAGAAAATTACTTAAAACTAATCTACTGTTTGTGAAAAGGTTGACAGAATATTTAAATGCTTGCTTTATTCATTTGGAAACAGTCGCTTTGATCTAAATTGGCTTATCTTAGTACTGAATATTAAAAAAAAATTAGTCATCAAACAATTAGTAAATGGAAGTTTGGTTTCAAAGTACAATTTATTAGTTTCAATTCAGGATGAAAGACTAAAGAAAATTAAATATGTAATTGTTATAATTAAATTTTATCAAAAATAATTTATGAAAAAATCGTTAAATCTTGGAAAATATATCATATTGTATATGAATATATTATTAATTAATCGTGAATCGCTTTTCATTATGATAACTTCAGAGATGGATGTTCTTTAAAAGTCGTCTAACATAAGTTTAGTTTTAATTATCAACAGAAATGTATATTTAATTGTCAGATTTGATTTGAATTATAAAAATCAGTAACATGGAAACCTGGTTGCTATGGTGTTAACATTAAGGTCAACTACAACCAATATAGAGTTAGAAACTACGGAAAACATTAACTGGGAAATGTATCATTCAATTAACTAATGTTTAATGACTGTCATGAGAGTGGATCTCATGATAGGCATTAATGATTTATTGTATATCTAATGTTAAAATAATAAAATTTCACAGATATTCTAAAAATGTTGATAATTTATAATGTTTTATCATTAACCTATATATTAAGTAACATTTACTCAACATTATTATTTGAAGAAGACAAATTTTTTTGTACTATTAAGTAAAACAAAAATAGTAATAATTTTGTTTTGGCATTTCAATAGTTATCTGCCCTTGTTTTTATGATTCAATTATCCAGATTTCGTTAACAGCAAAATAAACGTATTGACAAAAGCCGTGGTTAACATAAAATTCGACTCAAACTAAAATAGTGAAATAATAAATAAATATGTAAATAATAAATGGGGTTAAGAAAGTTAACATTTACTTCATGGCTTTGACTTTGTATAAAAAACGCATAATTTATTTTCAGAAATACCAGGTGTTAATTCACAAATGTGAAAGGATAGGTACTTGAGAGCAGTTAGAAGGACGTCTTTACTTAACTAGTGTTTTCTGCTATTTGTCAAATCCCAACAAAATAAACAACCGAAATTGTACCTTTAAAACTTGTTGCCAGTCATCATGCGATCATATTTAAATTTATCGGGTAACCACTAATGAAGGAGAAAACGTTAATTTTATATCATGAAACCAGAGAAACTAAGAAAGGAATAATACTTATAAATAAAACAAAGTTATGTATAGGAAGGCAAATAACAGATTAAATTAACATGGAAATAAAGGAAATTTGAGTGCTTCATATTTGAGAAAGAAATAAAGATTACAAAATGTTTTATTAATGTATTTATTTACTTAATTATAATCATACATTAAATGTCTTCGTTTTCTCAAAGTGAATTAATTCTTGTTATAAAGGTTCCATCTAAACCTTTTGACTTTTCGTTGATCTGTTTATTTAAACAAAAATTAAATTCGGATTCCATCAGCTCCGAGCCTCAGAGATTGAATATTACTTTAAGATATACAGGATTACAGACTTAGGAAATGATGTACGTTAGTGATGAGTAGGAAGGAGGCTTAGTAGCCGAATAGTCAGAGTGTAAAGGTAATGGCATAGAATTAATCCTTCCTCCCCTTTTTCGATGTATTTCGCAGTCTCTCTGTATATCTGCGAGCTGCCACCAGCAGATGTTTCTTCCTCACAGAACCAACCACGATGGTGGACTTGTATGCGAAAAAGAAGCGGTCGAGTTCCAGTTGAGGTTCGATTACCGATTAGCTTTGAATTTACTGCAGATAGTAACAGGTGTAATTTCCCTGAGTGTAAAAGATGAGCTTTACTCGCGGTTGAGGTTCCCCTGTAGATCTCATCAAATACAGAAGAGTTTTCAGCGCGCACAGAACCTTCCAGAAAACTTCTGATTGTCGGCGGATGATCACCGTAGGAAACTGGAGGAGGTCAGGTGACGTCAGCCATTAAGTCGGTGTAACCGCTGGCTGCCTGCTAGGTATAATGGACGAAAGGAGGCCTTTACCTGGTATTTATGTGGTATTTAATTGTTAGCCGTAACAATAGTGTAAAAACAGCTATATAATTGTGAGAATCTCACCTGAAGAGGAGAGGATGAACACATCGAGCAACAGCAAAGCTGCAAAAATCAGCGAGACCTTCATTGTACCTGGCTGACAGGTAAAAGTGCGCAGTGCAGGTAAAGATTTCAGAATTTATATCCTCTACGTAAACAATGCAGTCATTTACATCACAAACAGGTAACAGATTTGAGCTATTTTAGTTCTGGATAAACTCAGCAATTCCGAGCATTGATTAAATCATCTGACGATGTCTGGTTTAACTGACAAGTTTATTTAAACAGGACAGTAGTAAAAAAGACAAAGTTTGAATGTACGACGTCTGCTAAATCAATTTTCATCACATTTAATAATTTTAATTAACAAATTTGTTTGTAAAAAAGCAGCAGAGTTTTTTGTTAAGAAATTAAATCTTGTCAAAAATATTTTGCTCTAATAATTAAATATTTTTAATGAAAGATATTATCATATTTGTATTGATTCCGATGTCAGCTACGGTGCATTTTGATATTTACAGCAACAAATGAAATATGAGAAATAATTTGTTTGCTTTGTATTAAACATGAATATTCACCGGTAATAATCGCTATTATAGCTGATGTTAGGTACAGAAATAATGTGAATTGGTGAATATCTAATTAAATTTTGTTAATTAGGCAATCCACCAATTATTATCACGTGTAAATAGGAGTGATGAAAGGTCCAGAAATATAAGAATGTCACATTTAAATTGAATTATTGTGTTACTGTTGAATTCCACAGCCATTAATTATTGTATTTAATTACAGATAAGTTATTCAGCACCGTTTTTTTTCTAATTTCACACCGAGCACAAACGGTAATAATTTGTTCATTATGCCCGCTAGTTATGACCACAACAGATAGCAGTAGGACTTTATTAAATAATTATTAAACCAAAGTTTTTCATAAATCTCATCTAAACAGATAAACACAAACTAATTAAATCTGTTGTGTTTAAAGTTTCTTCACAATCAAAACCAAAGCTGATGGACGTCCCAACCTTAAAGATTATACTGATCTTTCTGGCTGGTGAACACAAACCTACAGATCGTGTAGTGAGGTCCACTAATCCAGTAGTCATTGACTTCCTCACTGTCCAGTTTAGTTTACCTGCATACCTAGTTTAACTTACTATATCATGCACCAAGATAGATTTACTACTCGTGTAGTGAGTAGGAGGCCGATGATGATAACTTACTCAGACAATGGAACCTCATCCTCCTTCCGTTAAATGACTGAAAGATGGAAACTTGCCAAAGAATCTTCACCGAATCCATTCTAATATTTCAATATTTTCGTGAAATATGAATCTCCTCCACCTGTCCGGAATATTCCAGATGTTACGTGATGAACTACAATGAGATGTGAAGAAAGGAAACTTTATTTGTTCCCTTTGGTAATTAATCTCATAATTCCCTGAATTTCTCTTTAGCCTGAATAGCGACCGAAGATTTTATTTATTATAATCATTGACATATTTAATGTAACACAACGTTTATTATTCAGGTTACCATCAGCCTCTACTTACTTCTGCACCTCTCAGTTGCAGTCATCATTACCTCTCTGATCCTTTTATCAGTGAGAGAGAAAATCCTTCCATATCTCATATTTCATCTTCAAGAGATTTGTTAGAAATATTTTATTTCTTGATCAAACAAAAATTCCAAATAAAATAAAATCAATATTTTAGTTATTTATCTGTAGAAAAATGCAAAATTATTTATTTAGCCTTGACAGAAATAAAGATCATCATCACCTGTAAAGGTGGCTAGACACCTTTAATTTATACCATCACACCGTTATACGGTCAGGATGCGCTCGGGGACAAGGGAGCGTTCAGCGAATCAGCTCCCAGGTGTGTCATTATACCAGAGTTGATGTGGAGATATGTCCCCTTTTATGTTTCATTCTTAGCTATGAATGAGACACGATCGCCAACATTGTTTACTGGTAAATACAGCAAATGGATTAAAGAGTAAATAAGGTGACGTGCAAAGAGATATATTATCCGAAAATGGCATTTATCAGAGCTGAAGATACCGCTGTAGTTATAAGCGCCTACCAACCTGAGCAGGCACCTGTACGTTAGAGCCGAAGACGCTGAGCGCTGATTGGCTCAGCTCTGTTATACGTCGCTCGTCCTTGGCTCAGCAGGTGTACGAAAAATGGCGGGTGCGCCAGGTTCCTTAGAATTCTTAATTTTATACTTAAAGAATTAAAAACAAACCAGGAGCTTAATACCGAATCAGCGTTCAACAGATAGTAGTGGATACATATTTACTTCCAACGTGGAAATTCTGCCATATTCGCTTTTTTCTTCTTCTTTTCTACACAAAGCTCCACTCAAATAAACTCTGAAATGCTGTAGAACAACAGAGAAGGTTCATTGTTATGAAAATTAAGTCACTATTTCGGTAAATGATTCTTAAAGAAATATGGAATACAGAGCCCTTCCAGAAGTTGTGTGGAGTTAAATCATAAGTAGACTTATTGTGGCCCGTATATATAAGTAAGGACCATAAATCGTTTAGACTTCTCACTTAAAGGGAAAGGATATGTTGTGGAGGATATGCAATAGATTTTGTAGGACAGCAGTGACCAACTATGGCCAAACGAGAGGCAGAACGGCCAATGGCGTAGGTCTTGTTTCCTGCATTTGGTGAAGAATTTACTACATAAAGGGTTTCCAATCGGATTCCTGTGATTGCTCCTCGGTGCCCTGAAGGGACCGACAACAGTCTCCTATAAAGTTATAGCTGTCTATGGCCGTATGGCAAGAAACACCAACATTTCACGCAGCAAATGTTTTTTTAAATTTTAAACCACCTGTTGTAAGAGTCGTC
Organism: Nautilus pompilius; assembly: GCA_018389105.1. Lineage (NCBI taxonomy): Eukaryota > Metazoa > Mollusca > Cephalopoda > Nautilida > Nautilidae > Nautilus > Nautilus pompilius. The sequence continues at coordinate 14,971 of JACATO010001719.1, read as the reverse complement.
AGGTGTTTATCGAGAACAACAGATCAGTCTCTCCATCATCACCAGCCACAATCACCCTATTATACTAAAACCACCCCGTTAAATTGTGGGCTAGAAGCAAATCTCTGAAATACCGAGCTGTCATTCCTCTACATCCACCTGACGTTAATTGACGGAACTGTGACTCCTCACAGAAGCCTGACATCCCATAGGTCTGTATCCCGTTTCCTCCCTAACAAAAACCAGAACTTGCCTTGGATTCCTTTAATATGGGTTTGATCAAACCGCATCCATTGTACCCCAGTTTATGAAAATAACTTTAATTTACACCTTATACATTTTGCAGCATTGGCGATGTCTACAGATCTTTGAAGGGACTCGGCCTCTCCTGAGATCAACGGCTGGTTCTGTGACTGGGGATGGCCGCCTTATTATGATCAGAAGTCACTTATTTGACAGAGGAATATTAACAGAGATGTTATTTAATGATCTATTTGAAGGACAAAGATTGTTTTGTTATATTCACTGGTGTATATTTAATTAAATAAGGATGTGTACCTTATAAAAGAAAACACACACATATACACATACATAAATATACCTACACACATCAATATGTATACATGTACACATAAAATCATGCATAAATATGCATACAGGAATGCACACATATACATATACATACACATATACATTTGCATAGATACATGAACACAGATAAACAAATGAAGATGATTACGTATGTGAACAAATTTATACACATAAATAATTAAACATGCGTACTTGCAAATAAACATACATATATATGTATAATAGATGCATACACATACCAAAGCATGCAAACATACATGCACACACATAATTATGCATACATACATGCAGACATACACAACATACATTCATAAACATGCATAGCTAATGCACACACATACGCACAAGAATAATTATAAACATATACCGACATACATAACCACATACATAAATAGTCAGGCATACATTCCCATAAATGCATTAATATCAATACATAAATGCACACATACACATATACATAAATACGCATAAATACACGTAAACAGTTACAAATAAATAAATAAGCATACATACATGCACACATATACCAATACATAAATATGAATACACAAATGCACACAAATATGCATGCATATATGTACACATACAAACATATATAATATCCATACATTCATGCACACACATGCAATACTTTGATATGCATACGTACATGGACAGACCTACACACATACGGAAATATGCATAATACATGCACACATACACACATACATAAAGATACAAACATACATGCACACATATACACATACTTAAATATCTATATATGTATGTCCACACATACATAGATGCACAAAGATACACATACATAAATATGCATACACATATATGTATATATACATGCACACACAAACACAAATATACAAACACACAATAAATATACATGCACAGATATAAATAAATACTCATACAACAATATGTATACATCCATGCACACATACATAATTATGCATACATACATACACACACACGTATCTAAATATACATTCATATATGCACACACAAGAACCTACATAAATATGCATACGTATATGCACACACATAAAACCCATGAATATAATACATATATACACACATATAAAAATACATAAATAGGCATACATATATGCACACATACACATATAAATATCCATAGCACAAATTTTAATATACATTCATTTGCATACATACATGCACACGCAATAAATATCCATTGTTCATGAACATGCATTTAATTAAATATTCATACATGCATGTACACAGACGCATATATACCCAATATACCGACGTACATAAATTTGCATACACTCATGCACACACACAAATATACATACATGCACACAAGTACATAAATATACATACAAACGCACACATGAATATGCATGTCATGTACACACATATATATATATATAAATATGCAAAAATACATCCACAGATACTTAAATATGCATACATATATGCAAACACATACATACAGATAAATAAGAATGCATCGTTATATAATTTTGCATAAATGCATGCAAACAATTATACACATAAGTATGTATACATACACACTGATACGCATACACATAACCATCAAGACATACATGCCCATCCACTTAAATATGCACATATGAATGCACAAATATAAGCATAAAGAAATATGCATTCACTCAAGCACACACACATATACATAAATAAAGATGCATACGTCCATACACACAAACTTAAATATAAATGCATACATAGAAGCACACATATAACCACATACATAAATACATAAATATGCATGCACACATACATATATATACATAAACACACATAGATAAATATACATGCAAAAATTCACAAAATACACACATACATAAATATGCATACATATAAGCACACACATTCAGAAATACATTAGTATGAATAACACAAACATATTATACACGTATAATGCATAAACATACATAGATATACATATATACATAAATATATATATACATGCATGTACATATAAATATGCATACATACGTGAACACACAAATAGACATTAATATGCATACTTGGATGGACAGACCTAGACATATTCACAAATATTCATTATACCTGCAGACATATACACTTATACGTAATGATACAAACATACATGAACACATATACACACTTAAATATCCAGATATACATGTCCACACATATAAAAATATGCATACATAGATGCACAAATATACACATATATAAATATGCATAATCATATACATATATATGCCTACATACATGCACACGCATAATAAATATACATGCAAACATATACATAAATATTCATACAACATAATAAGTACACATACATACACGCACACAAACATACATAATTATGCATACAAACATGTACACACGCATATCTAAATATACATACATATATGCACTCACAAACACCTACATAAATATGCATATGTACATGCACATACATGCACCCATAATATAATACAGATATGCACACATATACAAATGCATAAAGAGGCATACATATATGCACCAATACACATATAAATATCCTTAACAAAAACATAAATATAAATTTATTTGCATACATACATGCACGCACATAAATATGCATTGTTCCAGCATGCACACATACATAAATATGCAAGTACACATACGCAATTATACACAATATACCCACATTCACACATACGTAAATCTGCATACACTCATGTCCACACAAATAAACAAACATACATGCACACAAATATATATATACACACAAACATGCACAAACAAGCACATTAATATGAATACATAAGGAACACATGAATATGCCAAGGTAATGTACATATATATATATATATAAATATGCATACTTATATGCTAGCACATACATTTGGACATATAAGAATGAAACGTTCCATAATTTTGCATTAATGTATGCAAACACATATATACATAAGAATGATTACAAAAATATAAGTATCCAGACATACATGCCCATCCACTTAAATATGCATACATGAATGCAGATAATAGCATAAGAAATAAGAAATATCATTCACTCAAGCACAAACATACATAAATATACAAGCAAAAATTCACAAAATAAACACATACATAAATATGCATACATATATGCACACAAATAGAGATATATATAAGAATGAATAACACAAACATATTATACATATATAATATATACAATACATATATATATATATAAATACATAAATATGCATGCATATTAACACAGATTCACATACATAAATATAGAGGTCATGCACAGACATTCATAAATATAGGTGCTCAGATAAACATAAATACAAACACAATAAACATATTCACACAACCATAAATATGCACAAATATAAATATGCATGTCTTCCACACACAAGCATATGCATACACAGATACACATAATTAAACCACAATACGCACATTCACACAACCATAAATATGCATACATACATGCTTACACGTAATAGATATACCTGAATACGTGCAAACACATACTTAATATGCATGATACATGCACACGAATATAATACATAAATATGCATAAGTACATGCACACAAACTTATATATGCATTCATAGAAGCAAACGCACACTTACATATGCACACACATGTACACACATAATTAAGCATAATTAAATGAACACATAAACAATACCTTGATATGCATATATACAGGCACATACAAATACACATACATACATGCACACATACACGCATAAATAAATATGCATTCACTCAAACACAAACATACATAAATATGAATACACATATAAATATAAATATGCATACATACATATAAACACATACATACATGCACACACATATACATACATAAAGATGCACATGTACATGCACACCAACTTACATATATATGCATACATAGAAGCACACGTATACCAATATAATTTATCCAGACATACTTGCCCACACATAAAAAATACATAATATGAATACATACATACACACACAGACATATATATGCATATATACGTGCACACATATATACTTATACATAAAGATACAAACATACAAAAACACATATACACACAGTTAAATATCCAGATATACATGTCCAAACATACATAAGCATGAATAAACATATTCGTATATATGCTTACATACATGCACACATAATAAATATACATGCACAGGCGCGTATCTAAATATACATACATATATGCACACACAAGAACCTACATAAATATGCATACGTATATGCACACACATAAAACCCATAAATATAATACATATATGCACACATATAAAAATACATAAATAGGCATAACATATATGCACACATACACATACATATATAAATTTCCATAACACAAACTTAAATATACATTCATTTGCATGCATACATGCACACGCACATAAATATGCATTGTTCATGAACTCGCATTTAATTACATATTAATATATGCATACACACACACACATATATATATATATTATATATATATTACATACATGCATAAATACGCATCCATATTTGCACAGATTCGTATACATAATATATATATGCATACGTAGATGCACAAACATAAATATGCATAGGTCATGCACACATTCTTTAATATAGATGCTCACATACATACACAGATAAATAAATAAACCACAATACAGACATTGATACAACCATAAATATGCACTCATACTTGTACACACTCATTAATATAGATACATACATGCAAATATATTGACGAATATACATCAAACATGCATATGCATACACAATATACACATATTCAGACTTGCATAAACATGCATTCACTCATACACAAATATAAATATACTTACATAAATGCATACGTACATACATATACACAAATAAGCGTGAAAAACACATAATTATGCATACTTACATGCACACACATACCAAACTATGCATACATATATGCGCACATATACACACATACATAAATATGAATGCATACATGCACACACATATACAAACAATATTTGCATACGCACATGCCAAATATACATAATACATATTCATACATACATGCACATATACACACACACATATATACATGCATACGGGAATGCACACAAATACATATACATACACATATACATTTGCATAGATACATGAACACAGATACACACATGAATATGATTACGTAAGTGAACAAATTTATACACATAAATAATTATACATACGTATTTGCAATAAAACATACATATGTATGTATAATAGACGCATACACATACCAAAGTATGCAAACATACATGCACACACAATTATGCAGACATACACACGTACATAAATATGCTTTCGAACATGTGCTCACATACATACATAAATAAACATGCATAGCTAATGCACTCATATACGCACATGCATAATTGTAAACATTTACCGACACAGATAACCACATACATAAATAGTCAGGCATACATGCCCATACATACATTAATATCAATACATAAATGCACACATACACATATACATAAATACGCATAAATACACGTAAACAATTACAAATAAATAAATAAGCATACATACATGCACACATATACCAATACATAAATATTCATACATAAATGCACACAAATATGCATGCATATATGTACACATACAAACATATATAATATCCATACATTCATGCACACACATACAATACTTTGATAGGCATACGTACATGGACAGACAGACCTACACACATACGGAAATATGCATAATACATGCACACATACACACATACTTAAATATCTATATATGTATGTCCACACATACATAGATGCACAAAGATACACATACATAAATATGCATAAACATATACACATATATGTATATATACATGCACACACAAACACAAATATACATGCACAGATATAAATAAATACTCCATGCACACATACATAATTATGCATACATACATACACACACGCGTATCTAAATATACATACATATATGCACACACAAGAACCTACATAATTATGCATACGTATATGCACACATAAAACCCATAAATATAATACATATATGCACACATATAAAAATACATAAATAGGCATACATATATGCACACATACACATATAAATTTCCATAACACAAACTTAAATATACATTCATTTGCATGCATACATGCACACGCACATAAATATGCATTGTTCATGAACTCGCATTTAATTACATATTAATACATGCATACACATATATATATATATACATACATGCATAAATACGCATCCATATTTGCACAGATTCGCATACATAATATATATGCATATGTAGATGCACAAACATAAATATGCATTGTTCATGAACTCGCATTTAATTACATATTAATATATGCATACACACACACATATATATATATATACATACATGCATAAATACGCATCCATATTTGCACAGATTCTATACATAATATATATGCATACGTAGATGCACAAACATAAATATGCATAGGTCATGCACACATTCTTTAATATAGATGCTCACATACATACACAGATAAATAAATAAACCACAATACAGACATTGATACAACCATAAATATGCACTCATACTTGTACACACTCATTAATATAGATACATACATGCAAATATATTGACGAATATACATCAAACATGCATATGCATACACAATATACACATATTCAGACTTGCATAAACATGCATTCACTCATACACAAATATAAATATACTTACATAAATGCATACGTACATACATATACACAAATAAGCGTGAAAAACACATACTTATGCATACTTACATGCACACACATACCAAACTATGCATACATATATGCGCACATATACACACATACATAAATATGAATGCATACATGCACACACATATACAAACAATATTTGCATACGCACATGCCAAATATACATAATACATATTCATACATACATGCACATATACACACACACACATATATACATGCATACGGGAATGCACACAAATACATATACATACACATATACATTTGCATAGATACATGAACACAGATACACACATGAATATGATTACGTAAGTGAACAAATTTATACACATAAATAATTATACATACGTATTTGCAATAAAACATACATATGTATGTATAATAGACGCATACACATACCAAAGTATGCAAACATACATGCACACACAATTATGCAGACATACACACGTACATAAATATGCTTTCGAACATGTGCTCACATACATACATAAATAAACATGCATAGCTAATGTACTCACATACCCACATGTATAATTGTAAACATATACCGACACACATAACCACATACATAAATAGTCAGGCATACATGCCCATACATACATTAATATCAATACATAAATGCACACATACACATATACATAAATACGCATAAATACACGTAAAAAATTACAAATAAATAAATAAGCGTACATACATGCACACATATACCAATACATAAATATTCATACATAAATACACACAAATATGCATGCATATATGTACACATACAAACATATATAATATCCATACATTCATGCACACACATACAATACTTTGATATGCATACGTACATGGACAGACCTACACACATACGGAAATATGCATAATACATGCACACATACACACATACATAAAGATACAAACATACATGCACACATATACACATACTTAAATATCTATATATGTATGTCCACACATACATAGATGCACAAAGATACACATACATAAATATGCATAAACATATACACATATATGTATATATACATGCACACACAAACACACAATAAATATACATGCACAGATATAAATAAATACTCATACAACAATATGTAGACATCCATGCACACATACATAATTATGCATACATACATACACACACGCGTATCTAAATATACATACATATATGCACACACAAGAACCTACATAAATATGCATACGTATATGCACACACATAAAACCCATAAATATAATACATATATGCACACATATAAAAATACATAAACAGGCATACATATATACACACATACACATATAAATTTCCATAACACAAACTTAAATATACATTCATTTGCATGCATACATGCACACGCACATAAATATGCATTGTTCATGAACTCGCATTTAATTACATATTAATACATGCATACACATATATATATATTATATATATACATACATGCATAAATACGCATCCATATTTTCACAGATTCGCATAAATAATATATATGCATACGTAGATGCACAAACATAAATATGCATAGGTCATGCACACATTCTTTAATATAGATGCTCACATACATACACAGATAAATAAATAAACCACAATACAGACATTGATACAACCATAAATATGCACTCATACTTGTACACACTCATTAATATAGATACATACATGCAAATATATTGACGAATATACATCAAACATGCATATGCATACACAATATACACATATTCAGACTTGCATAAACATGCCACTCATACCAAATATAAATATACTTACATAAATGCATACGTACATACATATACACAAATAAGCGTGAAAAACACATAATTATGCATACTTACATGCACACACATACCAATCTATGCATACATATATGCGCACATGCACACACATATACAAACAATATTTGCATACGCACATGCCAAATATACATAATACATATTCATACATACATGCACATATACACATACACACATATATATATGCATACGGGAATGCACACAAATACATATACATACACATATACATTTGCATAGATACATGAACACAGATACACACATGAATATGATTACGTAAGTGAACAAATTTATACACATAAATAATTATACATACGTATTTGCAATAAAACATACATATGTATGTATAATAGACGCATACACATACCAAAGTATGCAAACATACATGCACACACAATTATGCAGACATACACACGTACATAAATATGCTTTCGAACATGTGCTGACATACATACATAAATAAACATGCATAGCTAATGCACTCACATACCCACATGTATAATTGTAAACATATACCGACACACATAACCACATACATAAATAGTCAGGCATACATGCCCATACATACATTAATATCAATACATAAATGCACACATACACATATACATAAATACGCATAAATACACGTAAACAATTACAAATAAATAAATAAGCATACATACATGCACACATATACCAATACATAAATATTCATACATAAATGCACACAAATATGCATGCATATATGTACACATACAAACATATATAATATCCATACATTCATGCACACACATACAATACTTTGATATGCATACGTACATGGACAGACCTACACATACGGAAATATGCATAATACATGCACACATACACACATACATAAAGATACAAACATACATGCACACATATACACATACTTAAATATCTATATATGTATGTCCACACATACATAGATGCACAAAGATACACATACATAAATATGCATAAACATATACACATATATGTATATATATACATGCACACACAAACACACAATAAATATACATGCACAGATATAAATAAATACTCATACAACAATATGTAGACATCCATGCACACATACATAATTATGCATACATACATACACACACGCGTATCTAAATATACATACATATATGCACACACAAGAACCTACATAAATATGCATACGTATATGCACACATAAAACCCATAAATATAATACATATATGCACACATATAAAAATACATAAATAGGCATACATATATGCACACATACACATATAAATTTCCATAACACAAACTTAAATATACATTCATTTGCATGCATACATGCACACGCACATAAATATGCATTGTTCATGAACTCGCATTTAATTACATATTAATACATGCATACACATATATATATATACATACATGCATAAATACGCATCCATATTTGCACAGATTCGCATACATAATATATATGCATACGTAGATGCACAAACATAAATATGCATTGTTCATGAACTGGCATTTAATTACATATTAATATATGCATACACACACATATATATATATATATACATACATGCATAAATACGCATCCATATTTGCACAGATTCGTATACATAATATATATATGCATACGTAGATGCACAAACATAAATATGCATAGGTCATGCACACATTCTTTAATATAGATGCTCACATACATACACAGATACAATAAATAAACCACAATACAGACATTGATACAACCATAAATATGCACTCATACTTGTACACACTCATTAATATAGATACATACATGCAAATATATTGACGAATATACATCAAACATGCATATGCATACACAATATACACATATTTAGACTTGCATAAATATGCATTCACTCATACACAAATATAAATATACTTACATAAATGCATACGTCGATACATATACACAAATAAGCGTGCAAAAGACATAATTATGCATACTTACATGCACACACATACCAACCTATGCATACATATATGCGCACATATACACACATACATAAATATGAATGCATACATGCACACACATATACAAACAATATTTGCATACGCACATGCCAAATATACATAATACATATTCATACATACATGCACATATACACACACACATATATACATGCATACGGGAATGCACACAAATACATATACATAAACATATACATTTGCATAGATACATGAAAACAGATACACACTGAATATGATTACGTAAGTGAAACAAATTTATACACATAAATAATTATACATACGTATTTGCAATAAAACATACATATGTATGTATAATAGACGCATACACATACCAAAGTATGCAAACATACATGCACACACAATTATGCAGACATACACACGTACATAAATATACTTTCGAACATGTGCTCACATACATATATAAATAAACATGCATAGCTAATGCACTCATATACGCACATGCATAATTGTAAACATTTACCGACACACATAACCACATACATAAATAGTCAGGCATACATGCCCATACATACATTAATATCAATACATAAATGCACACATACACATATACATAAATACGCATAAATACACGTAAAAATTACAAATAAATAAATAAGCATACATACATGCACACATATACCAATACATAAATATTCATACATAAATGCACACAAATATGCATGCATATATGTACACATACAAACATATATAATATCCATACATTCATGCACACACATACAATACTTTGATATGCATACGTACATGGACAGACCTACACACATACGGAAATATGCATAATACATGCACACATACACACATACATAAGATACAAACATACATGCACACATATACACATACTTAAATATCTATATATGTATGTCCACACATACATAGATGCACAAAGATACACATACATAAATATGCATAAACATATACACATATATGTATATATACATGCACACATAAACACACAATAAATATACATGTACAGATATAAATAAATACTCATACAACAATATGTAGACATCCATGCACACATACATAATTATGCATACATACTTACACACACGCGTATCTAAATATACATACATAGATGCACACACAAGAACCTACATAAATATGCATACGTATATGCACACATAAAACCCATAAAGATATACATATATGCACACATATAAAAATACATAAATAGGCATACATATATGCACACATACACATATAATTTACATAACACAAACTTAAATATACATTCATTTGCATGCATACATGCACACGCACATAAATATGCATTGTTCATGAACTCGCATTTAATTACATATTAATACATGCATACACATATATATATATACATACATGCATAAATACGCATCCATATTTGCACAGATTCGCATACATAATATATATGCATACGTAGATGCACAAACATAAATATGCATTGTTCATGAACTCGCATTTAATTACATATTAATATATGCATACACACATATATATATATATATATACATGCATAAATACGCATCCATATTTGCACAGATTCTATACATAATATATATGCATACGTAGATGCACAAACATAAATATGCATAGGTCATGCACACATTCTTTAATATAGATGCTCACATACATACACAGATAAATAAATAAACCACAATACAGACATTGATACAACCATAAATATGCACTCATACTTGTACACACTCATTAATATAGATACATACATGCAAATATATTGACGAATATACATCAAACATGCATATGCATACACAATATACACATATTCAGACTTGCATAAACATGCATTCACTCATACACAAATATAAATATACTTACATAAATGCATACGTACATACATATACACAAATAAGCGTGAAAAACACATAATTATGCATACTTACATGCACACACATACCAAACTATGCCTACATATATGCTCACATATACACACATACATAAATATGAATGCATACATGGACACACATATACAAACAATATTTGCATACGCACATGCCAAATATACATAATACATATTCATACATACATGCACATATACACACACAACATATATACATGCATACGGGAATGCACACAAATACATATACATACACATATACATTTGCATAGATACATGAACACAGATACACACATGAATATGATTACGTAAGTGAACAAATTTATACAATAAAATATTTATATACGTATTTGCAATAAAAAACATACATATGTATGTATAATAGACGCATACACAACCAAAAAAGTATGCAAACATACATGCACACACAATTATGCAGACAACACACGTACATAAATATGCTTTCGAACATGTGCTCACATACATACATAAATAAACATGCATAGCTAATGCACTCACATACCCACATGCATAATTGTAAACATATACCGACACACATAACCACATACATAAATAGTCAGGCATACATGCCCATACATACATTAATATCAATACATAAATGCACACATACACATATACATAAATACGCAAAATACACGTAAACAATTACAAATAAATAAATAAGCATACATACATGCACACATATACCAATACATAAATATTCATACATAAATGCACACACAATATGCATGCATTATATGTACACATACAAACCATTATAATATCCATACATTCATGTACACACATACAATACTTTGATATGCATACGTACATGGACAGACCTACACATACGGAAATATACATAATACATGCACACATACACACATACATAAAGATACAAACATACATGCACACATATTACACATACTTAAATATCTATATATGTATGTCCACACATACATAGATGCACAAAGATACACATACTAAATATGCATAAACATATACACATATATGTATATATACATGCACACACAAACACACAATAAATATACATGCACAGATATAAATAAATACTCATACAACTATGTAGACATCCATGCACACATACATAATTATGCCATACATACATACACACACGCGTATCTAAATATACATACATATATGCAACACCAAGAACCTACATAAATATGCATACGTATATGCACACATAAAACCCATAAATATAATACATATATGCACACATATAAAAATACATAAATAGGCATAAATATATGCACACATACACATATAAATTTCCATAACACAAACTTAAATATACATTCATTTGCATACATACATGCACACGCACATAAATACGCATTGTTCATGAACCCGCATTTAATTACATATTAATACATGCATACACATATATATATATATACATACATGCATAAATACGCATCCATATTTGCACAGATTCGCATATATAATATATATGCATACGTAGATGCACAAACATAATATGCATTGTTCATGAACTGGCATTTAATTACAATTTAAATATATGCATACACACACACACATATATATATATATATACATACATGCATAAATACGCATCCATATTTGCACAGATTCGTATACGTAATATATATGCATACGTAGATGCACAAAACATAAATATGCATAGGTCATGCACACATTCTTTAATATAGATGCTCACATACATACACAGATAAATAAATAAACCACAATACAGACATTGATAAACAACCATAAATATGCACTCATACTGTACACACACATTAATATAGATACATACATGCAAATATATTGACGAATATACATCAAACATGCAGGAGGCAGACACAATAACACATAGGGAGACTTGCATAAATATGCATTCACTCATACACAAAATATAAATATACTTACATAAATGCATACGTCGATACATATACACAAATAAGCGGCAAAAGACATAATTATGCATACTTACATGCACACACATACCAACCTATGCATACATATATGCGCACATATACCACACATACATAAATATGAATGCATACATGCACCCATATACAAACAATATTTGCATACGCACATGCCAAATATACATAATACATATTCATACATACATGCACTATACACCACACAACATAATATAATGTACGGGAATGCACAAACAATACATATAC